>VYZW01022248.1:0-13655 GCA_013401315.1 Balaeniceps rex
ATTAACTTGGACCAGTATTTGATCCAAATCAATCTTCATTCATTTTATAGCAAAGGACCTGGAGCATATGACTTCAAACTGTCTAACCTTGAACAACCCTGGTAGACGGAAAATCTTAAGGATACTGTTTTAAATTACTTTTGTTTCCCTTCCACATAGTAATACCTCAGCCAGATGCTAAATAGGGCTCCAAACTTGTGTTCCAACCTTGCAGGGATACTTGCATTTTGGTATCATTTAATACATTCCTAGTTCAAGGTGTAATTACATATTTAAGCTTTGGCAGAAAAACTGGATTAGGAATTCCTGCCCTTTCTGATACTTATACCTCTTTTCACACTTCAGCATGTGGCCCTTCAGATGTACCTACAAGTATTTGTTGCATCGAAGATCATTTCAGTGATCCAGTGTATTTACATTCCCACAAAATGTTATTAAGTGAACTACGGTAGGAAGGTGGGAATGAATGGTGAGTGAATGGTCACAAGCTTTTCAGGTGAATTTGACAATGTTGCATATAACTATGTGTTCAGGAGAAGATAGTAAGTCTACTTCTGTTTAAAGTTAAACAAATATGTCAATTTGTAAAAATACAAGAGTACATTCAAAAGAACCAAGCTCTAGTTACCTAAATTCTTCATGTATTTGTCCAGTAGATTCTGGAGTTCTTGTTCTTTGTCATTGTTGAACTGTGTCTCCATGGCAAGCAGGATGTACTCATCTAGTAGCATGCGGATCAAATGAAAAGAACCTTTTGGAGGAGAAAGAGAGAGAGTAGCTAAGTTATCTTTGTGACCATCTCTCACCACTCTACAAGAAGCAAGTGAAACAAACAAATAATTGTGGACTTTAAATGACCTAGCAAGACCAACAAGGAATAGTGCCTAACTTCTAGCTCTAATCTCTCTTTGCACTGGCCCACCTAGCTCAATTGTTTACTGTCCTGTAGGCTATTTGACCACTAATTACATCAAAGAAAAATACTGATGAAAGTGAGACATGCTTTATACTTGAAGAGGGCACACAGTGGAGCTAGATAAGGTCGAAGTCTGCTAGAATGCCTCTGCTCTATTTCTGTTTGCCTTGTGCTAAATAACCAGACAATAACTGGTGAAGTCTTTGACCTTATTTCAAGGATATATCACATTAAAAATGTGTGTCTCCATTACAGCCATTTCAAATACCCTCTGAATTTTAGATAACAACGTACCTACAACTAAACTTAGGAAATTATGCACTAGATTTAAAGTGAGTTTCACTTGCTCTACCATCTTCTATTTTGTAAAAGATTCTTTCTGAGAGTCCCCCAAAATGTAAACATTTCTAAAGATGGACATGTGATCCTTAATTTTTAAAAGCCACAAACACTGTTGAATTGACTGTCTGCTGATCCCAGAATTAAATGAGTGGTGATCTGCCAAATTCCTTTTGCTTTTATGAAAACATACCATGCACAAGAACTTCTATACAGCAGTATTTTTTTACCAAACTGATCCACATGTAAAACTAATAATTTAAATCTTCTGTCTCCTATACTGAGATACGCAGTTACACTTCCATTCCTACATCAAAACAAACAGAGCTTCTAGCTCTTAAATGGCAAAGCAGTATCAAACAGCAATTCAAAAGAAAAATACCTTTGAAAAATGAACATGTGACACAGGTCACCAACAAAATGTTGCTAGCATTTACTGTGAAATGTTAGTTTGAAAAACACATTACACAGCATTTGTGGTTTTGATCAAAGAATCTTTAGACTAGGATAGGTTCCTCTGCTGAGGAATGGTGGAAAGCTGGTAAGTGCTAGCACATATGTACAAAATATAAGTGTTTTTACAAAGCCCAAGTACCAAAACTTGACGCATTGTTTAGGGTTAGG
This sequence comes from Balaeniceps rex, assembly GCA_013401315.1. Lineage (NCBI taxonomy): Eukaryota > Metazoa > Chordata > Aves > Pelecaniformes > Balaenicipitidae > Balaeniceps > Balaeniceps rex. The sequence goes on from VYZW01022248.1 coordinate 1,880, forward strand.
TTATGCATCACTCGAGCACCGAAAAAACTCCATTTGAGAAGGAAGTCTTGAGCTCTCTTCTTTAATGACCTCCCATTTTGCTTGCTTGCCTGAAAGAGAATAGTAAAATACTGTTAAATATGCTAACTTGCTTTCTGCACACAGGAGAAAAGAAAGGAGAACTGAATATGCTTGAGAGTTCAAGGAGTCCTTGACTCAGGCTGATGTGGCAGGGTGGATCAAGCTGCCTGATTCAAACTGTCTTCATAATGTGTGTCCTAAAGTGATAAAGAAGAGCAGCATTCACTCTTTTCAGTGAACCAGAGTAGAGCTCTGACAATGTTAGATAAAGCGAACTGCTTACTGCTTGGGCTCTGCCGTGCCCTGAAGGTATATAAATTATCTCATATTCTACTATTAAAGGTGCCAAATTATTCTGTAAATATACAGGTGTACAAGGCAGAAAGAAAAAAACCCCACCCTCTGGCACTACGTTATTCCACATAAACAGGGAACAGAAATTAGTCTTTGTACTTTAATGTAATCTGTATAATACAGGCCAGACTTTCTTTTACAAAATGGTATGTTTACTATCTTAACATTGATGCTTTTAATGCTGCTCATTTCATACTGTCACTTTGCTCTGGCAGTGATTTGTTCGTGTGGTAACGTATGCCCTGTTGCTTTCTCAAACAGCAAGCAGAAAGGAGTTGTTGCGTGAGTTTGACAGTAACCACACTTTAGAAGGCAGGCAGAAATGGAAGGATTACATGTTCTGTAAATTATTAGCTTCTGCTTAGTTGAACTAGCTGCATATCAGGACTTACAGGTATTTCTTACCCCTAACTACAGGAAAACTGTGCTAGGAACCATACCTGTTAACTTTAATAATACAGTGTCACATTGTAGAAGCTGAATGGGAGAGTGCTTCACCTTTTCTGCCTGGCTTGTTTATCAGGAATTGTCTTCTGAAATTGTGGAATCAATTTTAGACCATAATAATTCAGTTCTAAAATAAGTTGTGATTGCTCAGCTTCAGTGAGAGTTTTGTGTCTAGGTAAATGTGTATGAGGACTTGCTTTGGCTCTGCTGCCCTAGATCATCCAAAGCTCCTCACTGTGCTGCTCACATATGGCAGCAAATGTTAGGAAACTCAGAGTGCCTTAAAAAGAAAGAAATTATCACGGTCTCTATTGAAATTTGGGAAAACAGGTGAAGAAAGGAAAAATGACATGCCCATGGTTATTCTGTAAGTGGCAGTCACTCTTCTGCAAGCAAGTCAAAGCTAACTGCACTGTCTCCTCCTCTTGCATCCATTCATATCAAGATGATCCCTAAAATGATGGATAAGATATTGCATTTCCAGAAAGAACATGACCTGATGAGAACACCAGTGTTTGGCTACTAGCAAGTAATATGTAACATTTTATTCTGCTAGTTTACATTCATTAGAGTCACAAATTGGGTAAATATCTCTGACTTGAGCTATAACTCAGAACTCAATTATTTTGTTCTGAACTATAGTGTAATCATTCCTGTATAACTACATGCATATAAAATACTTATGATTATAAAGCGTCTTGTAAATCAGGGGGAAAAAAAACCCATCAAAATCATCAATCACCAAGTTAAGCACCTTATAAAGCTACAAAACTGTATCTTCGATCCTGGTCTGTAGAAAGCCTTCTACAGGTCAGCTACTTCTGAATCCAGCTGCTACATTAACTTATACTACATACAGTACTATCCAAATACCATGAAAGAAAGAATTGCTTCTTTAACGAACAACTTTTGTTCACCTTACTCACTGGGCAACACCCCTGTGTTTCTGCATGCACAGATAAGGTGGATGGGTTTCTTTCATGTACAGTTCATGACAGTGCTGACTTTAATGTTTTAGTTAAGATACTTCTTAGTTTGTCACACACATAAGACTGTTCAACAGCACTCAACATGATTAATTAGAACTAACGGCACTGGAATTTTTCACACCAAATGAAGAACTTCCCTGTTACAATAAGGAGATGGCAGCAGAGATGAGAATCCCATGTGGGAAACCAATGGGACTGCATAAATAAGGGACTGTGTAAGGAGTAAGGGGAGTAGGATTTGGTCTTGAGTCAGGCAGAACATTTGAAAGGTACCTTGATAACCCTTTGCTCAACCACAGTATCCAACCATTCAATAAATGATTCCACAGTGGCATTCTTCTTTAGAAGGTCCTTGAGTTCTTGGAACACTGTAATAGAGTCATCTACCATGTAAAAAGGAGAACATATCATTGCATGCTATTCTGAACATGAGAAAAAGCCACTCACCAGCCATATGACAATATTGTAGCATGGAAAGGAAAAGCAAAGAATTAGAGCAGTGAAGAAATGAGCAATTCCCCAGCAAAGCAAGCAGACACACATCCTTCACACACATATATTTTAATTACTTAAGCATTACAATGATACAGGTAGCAAGACAATGAAGTTTTATAAGAAAATAAAAGCAAAAAAAATTCTGACATTTTGCATTCATTTTAAGATTCAGCCTTGAAAACCTTTCTATTACTAAGTTTAGTAGTAACGCTTTATCTGTAATGTGGCAGACTTGTATACTGTCTTAGGTTTCCCTTATATTTTATAAGTTTCTCACAATATAAGGTAAAGCTAACTTCCCCAATTCACATTTTCGAAAAAGTGCCTGAATGACTAGTCATTTCTCTTCTCCTTTTCTTTTTTTAACCAGTGTGAAAGAAGACAAAGAACAAAATAGAAAACAATTACACAAAAACTAGGAAACAGACAACTCAAATGAAAATGTGAATAGGATTGTGAACCATTAAAGAGAACAAACTTTCATGATCAAAGTAACAATATTTAGAAGACAACACATTGCTATTGCTCTCCTTTCAGCTCTCCAGACTCTGATCAACACGATTCCTATGACAAAAGTTATCTTTTTAATAGAGAAAATGGCCGTATCTTTTTTTTTAATAACAGGTATGTATATGAAAATTAACACCCTCAAAATTTGTATTTTACTCCACTTTATTCTGTGTATGAAAATAGCGGTTACACTTTATAGAAAATTATGTATTTTTTTAAAGATCAACTTCCAGTAATAAAAAAGTATTCATACCAAAAAAAAAAGGGAAACTAACTCAAATACACATTAAATTAAGCTATAATGATATGGAATTTTTCAGACATCTTTCAAGAATTGATCTGTGCTAATATCCCCATATGATTAGGGCAAAACTTCAGAAGAGATTTTACTACACTTAGCAACTGACATGTAAATGATTTTTTCAGCAACCATTTAAAGTCATCTAGCTGGGATGACTTCCCAGCATAAGCTTCTGTTCTTGTAGGACATGCTAGGGCAACCAATTGGTTTTCTTAGGCTACTGAAGTTACCACTGACCTAGATTAGAGAATGCTGTGTCTACCTGTGCCTTTTCTCAGTCCATCTCCCAGTAGACTAGTGTGGCATGGAATGAAAGAGTGAATTACTTTTAATGATACAAATCTATCACCACGGACTTACATTCACTGTAGACCTCCCCATCAGAGTCTGTGCTCCCTGAGACTGCAAGGAGTGCCTGAGAGCCAATACTGTTCAAATCAACTTTTTCAATATCTGACACCATGGAATTCACCACATGCTGATCAAAAAGAGCTGGCCGAGCAATCTGTAAGAGAAGGCAATGTAAAATGCTGAGACCCTGTCATGGTTTAACCCCAGCCGGTAACTAAGCACCACACAGCCGCTCACTGACTCCCCACCCCCTGGTGGGACGGGGGAGAGAATTGGAAGTGTAAAAGTGAGAAAACTCTTGGGTTGCAATAACCACAGTTTAATAATTTTTAAAAAAGAAATAATAATAGTAGTAGTAGTAGTAGTAGTAGTAGCAGTAGTAGTAGTAGTGAGGAAAAGGGAAAAAAAAACAGAGAGAAAAATACAACCCAAAAAAGAAAAGTGATGCAAATGAAAACAATTGCTCACTGTGGTTTAGCCCCAGTCGGCAACTAACCACCACGCAGCCGCTCGCTCACCCTCCCCCTCCCTGGTGGGATGGGGGAGAGAATCGGAAGGGCAAGAGTAAGAAAACCCACGGGTTGAGATAAGAACAGTTTAATAATTGAAATAAAATAATAATNATTACTTAGCAACAACTAAAACATCAGTGTGTTATCAGCATTCTTCTCATACTAAATCCAAAACACAGCACTATGCCAGCTACTAGGAAGAAAAGTAACTCTAACTCAGCTGAAACCAGGACACTCACCACCAACAGAACGATGCCCAGCCAGTCCGTGAGCAGCACCCCCCTACGCCCCGCCAACCTCCCTCCTAGTTTTATTGCTGAGTATGATGTCATATAGAATATCCCTCTGGTCATTTGGGGTCAGCTGTCCCAGCTGTGTCCCCTCCCAACTTTTTGTGCACCTCCAACTACTTGCTGGCAGGGCAGTGTGAGAAGCAGAAAAGGCCTTGACTCCGTATAAGCACTGCTCAGCAATAACTAAAATATCGCTGTATGATCAACACTGTTGATAACTGTTATCCAATGTTTCCACAAATCCAAAACATAGCCCCATACTAGCTACTGTGAAGAAAATTAACTCTATCCCAGCTAACACCAGCACAGACCCACACTTGGGGATCATCTGAATAACTCCTCAGGGAAGAATCATATTCTGTTTAATTTTCTTAAGATGGCTGGGTTTTTCATAGATCGGATGAGACAATGTTTCCCTTCCATTAGACTTCTAATGCTCTTCTAATGTGTCTTCCTATCAGATTATCTTCATGATGTCACCCACATGCTACTTCTGTCTTAATATTTATGACAGAGAAAACTAAGTCAGGATGAATATATGGTGCATCTACAGTTATTCATGAGGACTACCACCTCAAAGCCCAAGCTGTTAGCACTTAAGTTCCCTGAAAGGCACTCTATCCTTTTGTACAATCTACCAAACATCACATGGAGGTGCCTTCTAATTGCAGATACCTATATCCTGCCAAAACAGCCTTGAAGCCCTCAGCTACCTGTCACTCACATGTTCTCTTTTCAGTCAAAACTCAAAAAGAAATAAGGTCACTAAAGGACACTATGGTCAAGACAGTGAATCTTTGCTAGGTTCTGATATTTTCCAGTTTGGAACTAAACCAAATACCCACATATTCCACTTCATCATTTGATTGCCAAAAGTTCCCATGATAGTAGTTCATTGTAACTATAGCCTTTTCTCTCTTTTCTACTACAAAAGTCTGAAGTTTTGGTCAGATCTATTTATGGCCGCTTCCTTCTAGCATGGTTAAAACTACAAGATGCAAGTCTTCCGTGGCTGAAGTTGAACCTTGAAAAAATAATGCATTATATCTCACAGCCATCAAGGTGCACTGAATGTAATTGACAATTTTTTGGATGTATAGTCTTATTCTGTTTACCTGTGCTAGGTGTAGGAATGATGTCTGTCGTTTCAGGGAGGAAACAAATCTTCGTGCAATAGGCAGTTTCTTATCTGTCAGGTTTTCTGGTAGATTTTCCAAAGAGGAAACAACCCACTGTTCCCAGTTTTTTGCAAAATTTCTTATATCTGCCAGTAAACTATAGGAAAAAAATGTGTNNNGGGGGAGAGAATTGGAAGTGTAAAAGTGAGAAAACTCTTGGGTTGCAAGAACCACAGTTTAATAATTTGTAAAAAAGAAATAATAATAGTAGTAGTAGTAGTAGTAGTAGTAGCAGTAGTAATAGTAGTGAGGAAAAGGGAAAAAAAAACAGAGAGAAAAATACAACCCAAAAAAGAAAAGTGATGCAAATGAAAACAATTGCTCACTGTGGTTTAGCCCCAGTCGGCAACTAACCACCACGCAGCCGCTCGCTCACCCTCCCCCTCCCTGGTGGGATGGGGGAGAGAATCGGAAGGGCAAGAGTAAGAAAACCCACGGGTTGAGATAAGAACAGTTTAATAATTGAAATAAAATAATAATAATAGTAATAATAATAATAATGATAATAATAATAATAATAATTGTAATGAAAAGGAGAACGAGAGAGACAAACAAAACCCAGGGAAAAGAAAACAAGTGATGCAACCGCTCACCACCCGCCGACCGACACCCAGCCAGTCCCCGAGCAGCGATCGCTGCCCCCCGGCTAACTCCCCTCGGTTTATATACTGAGCATGATGTCATATGGTATGGAATAGCGCCCTTTGGTCAATTTGGATGAACTATCTTGGGCTGTGCCCCCTCCCAACTTCTTGTGCACCTGGCAGAGCATGGGAAGCTGAAAAAGAAAGTCCTTGACTAGTCTAAGCATTACTTAGCAACAACTAAAACATCAGTGTGTTATCAGCATTCTTCTCATACTAAATCCAAAACACAGCACTATGCCAGCTACTAGGAAGAAAAGTAACTCTAACTCAGCTGAAACCAGGACACTCACCACCAACAGAACGATGCCCAGCCAGTCCGTGAGCAGCACCCCCCTACGCCCCGCCAACCTCCCTCCTAGTTTTATTGCTGAGTATGATGTCATATAGAATATCCCTCTGGTCATTTGGGGTCAGCTGTCCCAGCTGTGTCCCCTCCCAACTTTTTGTGCACCTCCAACTACTTGCTGGCAGGGCAGTGTGAGAAGCAGAAAAGGCCTTGACTCCGTATAAGCACTGCTCAGCAATAACTAAAATATCGCTGTATGATCAACACTGTTGATAACTGTTATCCAATGTTTCCACAAATCCAAAACATAGCCCCATACTAGCTACTGTGAAGAAAATTAACTCTATCCCAGCTAACACCAGCACAGACCCACACTTGGGGATCATCTGAATAACTCCTCAGGGAAGAATCATATTCTGTTTAATTTTCTTAAGATGGCTGGGTTTTTCATAGATCGGATGAGACAATGTTTCCCTTCCATTAGACTTCTAATGCTCTTCTAATGTGTCTTCCTATCAGATTATCTTCATGATGTCACCCACATGCTACTTCTGTCTTAATATTTATGACAGAGAAAACTAAGTCAGGATGAATATATGGTGCATCTACAGTTATTCATGAGGACTACCACCTCAAAGCCCAAGCTGTTAGCACTTAAGTTCCCTGAAAGGCACTCTATCCTTTTGTACAATCTACCAAACATCACATGGAGGTGCCTTCTAATTGCAGATACCTATATCCTGCCAAAACAGCCTTGAAGCCCTCAGCTACCTGTCACTCACATGTTCTCTTTTCAGTCAAAACTCAAAAAGAAATAAGGTCACTAAAGGACACTATGGTCAAGACAGTGAATCTTTGCTAGGTTCTGATATTTTCCAGTTTGGAACTAAACCAAATACCCACATATTCCACTTCATCATTTGATTGCCAAAAGTTCCCATGATAGTAGTTCATTGTAACTATAGCCTTTTCTCTCTTTTCTACTACAAAAGTCTGAAGTTTTGGTCAGATCTATTTATGGCCGCTTCCTTCTAGCATGGTTAAAACTACAAGATGCAAGTCTTCCGTGGCTGAAGTTGAACCTTGAAAAAATAATGCATTATATCTCACAGCCATCAAGGTGCACTGAATGTAATTGACAATTTTTTGGATGTATAGTCTTATTCTGTTTACCTGTGCTAGGTGTAGGAATGATGTCTGTCGTTTCAGGGAGGAAACAAATCTTCGTGCAATAGGCAGTTTCTTATCTGTCAGGTTTTCTGGTAGATTTTCCAAAGAGGAAACAACCCACTGTTCCCAGTTTTTTGCAAAATTTCTTATATCTGCCAGTAAACTATAGGAAAAAAATGTGTTTTAGAGAAACATCAATAAAAACTGTCTTGTGTTAGTTTAAAGAATTGGGTTTCAATCTCTGATTAACAGACTCCTGGACAGATCTGTGAATTACTCCTCAGGTGTCACCAAAAGGAAATGGGAAATGACCAACCATCAAAAGGCTAAAATTGACTATATATTGATCTGTACCTCATCTGAGAAAAATTGTAAGCCATCTGTCAATTGAAATAGGTTGAAAAAGACTAGCTTTAAGAATAAATCATAAGAAATCCAAGAACTATTTGAGAGATCTGAAGCTAAAGGCCTTAGTCAGACATAAAACCCCAAACAAGATGCCCTTCAAGGGAAAGGAAAGATGAGAAGATTCAAAGGTAAATTATAATAATCCTCTTATTAATGTCTTGTTGAGAAAATGCTTAGATATTATGGTGATGCATAGGATACAAACCTGAAAAGTGTTCTGAAAAAAAGGTAACAATTATTTTTCCTTAAACAACACAAGTACATTTGTTTCTTTTTTGATCTTCTAGGGCTTTAGTGTAGAAGAAACCTATTTCAAAATATCCAACAAGCCAGTAAAATGGGACATTAAAATAGTGTGTAATATTTTAAGGCTGTTCTCTAGCTGTCCTCAGACCTGAGAGTATTTTGCCATACATACTTTGCTGTTCTAAAAATGAGCATAAATATTGCGAGAAAATTTCTCTAGGATCTTGAATTTCTGCTATTTATCTGAAATATGCCTAACAAACAGAATGTAGCATTATTATTGTCAAATACCTACCTTTCTGGCATTTCTTGCATTGTTGCAGGGATGAGCACATCTGTAAGGACCTTCAAAAAAGTGAGAAATAGTGAGAGACAAAAAAGAGGCACAATTTATGAACTTTTGAGAAATTCTGTCTTATTCAATTTATAATTTAGTGCTCCTGTAGTATTTCATCTTCTGTCACATTAAATATTTATCACAAATAAAGTTAATATTGGATCTATTGGGACAGCGCATTTCAAGCAGGAAAAAACTCATAAACTTAAGGTACAATATAACCTCTGCAAGTAAATGATGCTTAATGGCTCACCTCCAGGGTAGTAACTATGATCTCTGATGCTAATCACCTTTACTTCACTCTGCTAAGTAAAACATCTCTTCTTACTTTACAGCTTGATGTGTTTCTAAGAAATACATATCTTCACCTTTTTTGGATTTTTCCCCCATATCTTTGTACAGTAAAGAATGAAAAATAGATGACAATAAGGCGCTCAGTGCTAAACAGCCCCAAGTCTCTTGCTTTGACTGTTTGGTGTTTACTGTTATGCCAATAGTTATTTCTTCCCATTGATATGTGTTTGTGAAATGTGTTAGAGAGAGGATGACAATCCTTTTCTATTCATATGGCATGTCCTATCAGAGGAACTGTACTTAAAGTACTTTGCAGCTATTAATTAACGATCTGATCTGATTTTCCAAATTAAAAACTCAGGAAACTTTGGTGGCATTACTTACTTTATTTTCCCCTCAGTGTTCTATCACTTAATCCTGACCTTGCAATACTCCTTACTTTCACTTAGTTTTGACTATTTGTGTGATCATGCTGTGAACTAGATCAAAGAACTCATACGGCACAAAATCTCTGCAAAACAAGTGTTCCTGAGACTTGTTCTTAAACCCAAACCAGTTCAGAATGCAGCAGTTTTGCTGGCACATCTAGCAGCATAGGAACAGAAATGAAGTGTAGCAGGCAGGAGAGGCAGGAATATCTTATCCTAGTATTGTTCCAGCTCTGTAACATGAAACCGTGGCCTTACATAACCTGTGAGTAGCAGATTCACATGTGGAATCACCTCACTGATCTGCCACAGACTCTGCTGGTAGAAATTGCAATAATCTTTTAAGTAAAAGCAAGGCTTCAGTTTTCATCCAGGCTTAAGTTAGTCAGCCTTGTCAGTGAAGCACACAAGCATTTCTTTTAGCTACATTCAAACAAGTAGGTCAGGATTTCACTATTAGCGTGCAGCAGAGCTGAGACTGGAGTTCAGCTCTTACATATGCCAGTTTTATGTTCTTGATTTCAATGGAATCCTTGCTGATTTACACAGGTAAGAGGCAGAAAGCAGCCATGGCATCCTGTTATTCTAACTTCAGCGCTGTTTTTACACAAGCAAAAGCTGCGACGTGGTTGATGTTATCCATGTAGCTAAATGCTTAACTTACCTTATACAGTATTGAGTCACAAACACAGAAGATGTCAACAATGACGGGATTTTCAAGTAGGGGAAGAAGATGGTCAGGCATTCCTTGCCAAAAATGTAGTAAGAAATGCTGAATCTAAAGGAGTAGGAACCAGATTCATGGACATAAATAATGCTTTCTTGGCTCCCTGTGCATATATACCGAGAATGTGTGTTCAAACAACCTTACCTCTTCAAAGTTCCCATTAATTGCATTGTCAAGGACACACTGACAGTGTGTTTTGTACATCATGATAAGAGTATCTACCTATTTTGGAAGAAAGAAAGATTAAACAGAGTTTCTTAGCTCTCTCCTTTACTGCTATAGTGATCTAGGTTTCTGCTTTCTCTAGCTAATATTTAAATATAGAATATAAACTGTATTACAATGCATATTTACAAATAGGCAGTCTGTATATCCAGAAGTGATGAGGAGGTCACTCATCTCTAGTTTTTATCAACATCTTTAAGTCTCAATGCTATTGTCAGAAATGTAGCATTTGCATCTGTATACACTGTGAAAATGTGGATATCAAAGTAAGGCAATAGCTAGATTAGCCAGTCAGATGGTAAAGTAAATTCACCTTTCTGAAGCTAAGATTAATCCCAAAGAGTAGTGCAAGTTAATCATTAGGCTACTATAGGCGTCTATGAGTGTTCTGAAACATCATCTAGTTGGACAAATGAGAAAATAGCTGCCAGTCATTTGGTCAAAGTTTAATCACTGCCTTACAAGAACTGAACTTTAAAAAGCAGAACTCCCTTTCATCTCATCAGGCTGACTTATCCGAGTGAAGTGTTCCCTTATTTTAATAACTGTGCAGAGGTATTACAAGACTTTGTAAGAAATGGTAGTCAATTTTTAAATTTGTAGCAAATTATAAAACAAGAATTTTGTAAAGTATTTTAAGGAAACAAAAATGCTAGCAAAACCATTCTTATGGTCCAGAATCACAGAAAGTTTGTTACAGCTTGTGAACTTCTCTGGCAGACCAATATCAGGTTTTGAATGAACCTAGTACCACCTTATTTCAATAGGTTTAGCATACAGATTTCTTTGAAAACGGACCTTGCTGACTTTCAGAGCTGCTTCTGTAACTACATGTCTTTGAAAAACAGTGGCAAAGGGTGAGATTCAAGAACATTTTAAAGAATTTTTTGGAAGAGATTGATGAAAATTTAAAGTTCAGTTCTTGTAAGGNAAGGAAAGAAATTGGGAAATAAGAGAACAAGGAATGAGGAAAGAACAGCAAGGAAAGAAAGAGAGGGAGACACACAGAAATTCATCTCTCTCCCCACAGGCTCCTCATAACTCCATGAGTCTGTCCCCAGACAGAATCACCCACAAAGCCCTGCTGGGCCCTCCCATCATCTGGTCCCAACATCAGAGCAATTACATGCTGCTGACCTAAAAATGAAGAGCAAATGAGTTGCATCTTTTTCTTCATCGTTGGGGTGGTAAAATCCAGTTTTGTTTACACTGCTGTGTTGGGTCTGCAAGGAACCTCAAATGCTCTTTAAATATTATGAGAATGCTGTATATATGAGAGATGTCAATTCACTGATGGAGACTATAGCAGCAGGTGATGCACACTGGGCTTTCTTTAGGAACTGTAAGATTTCCAGCTAAGATCTCTGTACTACAGATGGCTCCTTTTGTTTAGCTCCTCACAACAGGAATCCTAGGCTTCATTACTTTCACAGAACAAACTTAAGAGGAAGGGCTCATAAAACAAAAAGCTTTAAAGCAACATATCTCAAGACAGCCACTATCAAGACCTGTACTGGA
>VYZW01022251.1:4198-40538 GCA_013401315.1 Balaeniceps rex
AAAAAAAAAAAAAAAAGTATCTCTTTTCCCAACAGTTAAACAATGTTATCTCTGAATTTCAGATATTTTGTATATGACTTAGGATAGAAGTCCCAAATCCCCATTACTACTTATGAAGTATCTGTGGGTTTATATTGACATTTTTAATGATAACCATTGAATCAGCTTACATGGACAAGGACAAAGTTCTATTAACTTCAGCACTGCCGAATCAAACAGGAGAAGTAGTAAAACCCCTTTGATTTAAACGAGTTAGGAAACACCACAGTTTAGCACTCCCCTTCTAAGTAATAAAAGCCCCAATCCAAAACAAACTGACATAAGTAGAACAACTTGTGTTTCTGATATCAAGATGTTTTCGTTGCAACCACAAATCGTGGTGAATTAGGCATAATCTAGCTATGCTTTTCTTTCCTTCATTGTAAATACTGTCTTTCCATCTCCATTTTTTGAGGGAATTTTGGGGGGTTTTATTATTTTTTGGTAAATACTAGTATTTAGAATATCTAAAAATGTTTTCTGGCAAATGCAGGACAAATAAATTCCATTGTAATGGCAAAAAATAGGTCTCCTACTGAATCAAGTACTCCATTTACCAAGCATTGTAGAAGCTGAAATATGTGACTTTCTGGAAACAGGTCACTGGTAATTAGTAAAACTATATAATTTATGTTGGAAAAACACACACTGCATCTACATTAGCAAGCCATGTGCTCAGCAGGAGAAAGTCTGTAACATGACACAATTGGTGCAGAGGATCTGACATCCCATTGTACAGATAAAGCCAGGAGTTTAACTCTGGGCAAGGTTTAGCCCAATCCCTTGGGCAGATCACCCATCAACAGCTCCAGTACTTTACTGGGCCTTCTGAAACACATCTTCCAGTTCAGGTTCATCCAGATCATGGGTTCCTCCACAGTTTCACAGTGTGAAGTCCAGCAGAGCAAGAGGTGGAGTCGCTTCAACAGGTATGTCTCTGATCCCCAAAAAAATGCTAATGTAAGTGCACACAAAATAGCTTTTTTTGATGTTGATGTTGCTGTTAGACATTCTAAAATAGTTTCTGAAGACAAAGCCATAGTGTAAAATATGTTTGTGGATACTACCTGACAGAGTTCTTTATGAATTAACTGCACTACCTCTGTTTGAAGTACGGATTGTTATTACTTAAAATAAGAGATAGATGGATTACACTGAAAATATGTGAAAAAGGAAAAAAAGACCGTGGTTTACAAGCTGTGTAGGAGGTCCATAGTAAGTCAACATGGAAGCTCTTTAATTTTGTATGTAAGATTTCATAACTAATATATCATATTTTTTCAAGTGATGTAATCAGAATTGTTTTGCTTTAAACGTGCCTGATTTACTGATGTTGACTAGAACTAGTCACATAACTGCATCTCAGACTGGATTTTTCATGTGATTTTGATGCTGGATGCTATTCTGCGTACTCAAAAATCTTACAATTAGCCAAAGTGACTTTTTAGAACTAACTGAATATATCATGTGAATTATGCTTTTCATTGCTTTGCTGATGCATGGGTAAAATTTGGGGGTGTTTCCCAGGATATGCAATTAACACCCTCTCTTGTGGCACAAATGGTGATGGCAAAACCCAGGCAATATGTGCAGCTTTGTGTATTCATTTTTTTAAAAAACTTCTCTGGTATGTCATAGTACGAGATAAGCTTTTGGCTGGGGACTGTCTTTTTATTTTGTTTGTATAATAGAAATGTTTATATAAAGAAATAATAACAGCAGTAATTCTTATCACACAAGTAATCTTGAAAACAAGCTTTTGGAGAGGAGGCTTTCAGTAATGACCATTTCAATAATTTACATTTCCCTGTTATTTTCTAATTTAAATATCACTATTTTGCTACTATGAAAAGGGATATTAATTTTAGTATATTTCTTGTTAGTTACACTTGTCTTAAAATGCCCTTAGGAATAAATTTGTACTCTACATCAACATGAAAAGAAAATTTGATATATAACAGTTCTGATTTTATCCAAATGAAATAATTTTAGCTAATTTTCTAATTAATAAGATTTGCATTGCAAATAGCACTGACTTTTTTGCATACGGCTATTTCAAATATAAATATTTTTCCCTTTTGCAGAATTTAATTTATCTATGAATACTTACTGAAGTCAAACCTCAATGTGAAAAACATGCCAAAATATCATAGGAATGCGCAAACAAGTAAGTAGAAACAGAGCTCCACAGGAAAGATCACTACAGATCCTCAGTATTAAGACAATTCAGTCTTATTGACATATAGCTCAAACCTGAAAATAATGAAATAACTGAATGTTTTGTCCCTCAAGTGGACAAACACGTCTCACTTCTTCATAGTTTTTATCCCAGTCCTGTTTCCTGAAAAATGGCATTGCCTACATAATACACCTACTTATCATAATAAGCCACACTTAGCACTTTTCTCTTAAGTTTTCCAGAATGAAACCAAATTTGTAGCTGTGTATATAAAGAGTGTATTTAAAGTATTTTAACATACTGGTACTTTTTCAGGTCTGTAACTTTGCTTTTACTTCCAGAAGCCACCTGTACGCAACAGAACAGGTAACCCCTGAGGTACCAGTCTCTGTCTTGGTCCCCCACTTGCCCAGACCATGAAATCTCAACAAGTGCCTGGATCCCTGCCTGGCCCATGTGCATGTGCCTTGGCTCCGTCCCAAGGAGACCAGGTTGTCCTCACCTCTGGACTCAGGACACATCCAGGAACACACCTGAGGTCAGGACTCTACACACTCCGCCATCAGCCAGAAAGTATCTTGACCCAAATGCTGTTCAGAGCAACGGATAGGCTCCTATAGCCTTTAATGAGATTTAGACCTGAGCCTGAATATGGAGTTCAGGTTTTGTTACTTACATGAATGTTAAGTATTCAAAGTATGGTAAGCATTGATATTTGATCTTGAGTCAGTTAGGGCAGTTAATGCATTTATTGCATGATCAGAGAAGACTCGAGCATAAGCTGAGTCACATAATGACTTTATTTACTTATCAGGGTTGGAAGCAATTCCTTCTGTTTCAGTAGCTTGACAGCCTTTTAATACTTGGAAGTACATCCTAAAAGTCTTTAAAAACTGTTGCTTTAAAAACAAATGCATAGCAAGTCCCTCTTATGTACCTATGAAACCAGTAATATCCACTATCACCACATCGATATTATTACATCTACATGATCACATCTATGTAATGTTGTTGACAGTAAACACAGGTAAATATTTCACGTTCTTAACTGTGCTGTATCTACTCTCCCCCCAGATCCCTCATTAAATATCTGCAGGATGGAACAGGAATAATCTCCTCTACCTGTTTCACTATTGGGATCTTAGTTGCATTTTAGCTTGGACACACAATATTGAGAATCTTGCCATCTACAGACAAGGATAAATCTTAAGTGAGCACACATATAAAGAGTTTTATAGGATAGAAGATGAGTGTCTGATTCATCCTAAAGACCAGGTAAGGACCCACCCAGCCACTGCGATATGGATTGCAATTTATCGGGCTTCTGAAGATCTTACAGGTGAGGGGGACAGAAGAGCTGAAATACTTGAAGTCAAATACCTCTACATAAAGTGAGATTTATAGGAATATTCACTGTGTCATTTTTTCCGGGTTCAGTTCTATTCTAGATCTTGTGCTTTGCTTTCCTATCTAAATTGATTTTTAAAATGCCATGTTAAAATTATGTTTATTCTGCCAAATGTAAGGGGAAATATTTGTTAGAATAGTTTCTTTAACTGTTTCATATATTTGTTGCAGCTTGAAACAAGAAAACTAAATGGCTAAAATTCCAGTACTTACTATACAAGTACATCTTGTTATGCAAAGTCACCCTCCGGTAATACCTGTGCTCGTATAAAATAACAAAAGTTAAGGCAAAAAGGAAAAGAGTATATAAAATAGCAACAGCATGTGATACCAATTATATTACAGCCAAAAATAATACTTCTTGGCACGTTATGCTTAAACTATGTTCTGTTAATGTTACTTGGATATAGGCAGTTTTCGATGTACACTTAGAAATATTTCTATTTGAGAACTATTAGGAAAATATTTTGAAATTACAATGTTTGAGCATGTGGAATGAGTTACCTCCCACAATTATGTGAACTACTGTATAGCAGAGCTACATTAGCTTCCCTGCAACTAATGAACCATGTCATTAATTACAGGCATTCAAAATAAAAATTACTCCAAGGCAAGCCAAATATTTACTATAAATAAAAGGGTCAAGAACTACAAAGTAGCCATTTCATTCTAAACCAATTGTGTTTAATTTTTACCCTCTTTCTCCTCAGATCTAATCTGAAGCAGGTTAACTTGCTTTTATATGTCAAATCTGACAGCTGTAGGTGTACCCTCAATAAGACTTCCATCAAGGGCTAGGTTGACTGGAAGATTTTCCATAAAAGTGTTAACTATTTTAAGGATGTGTTTATTAAACTCACGTGACTTGTTCTCAGGATAGGTTTCTCTTGGATATAGCTAGGAAACATTTTTTCACAGGTTTCCCTTTGATTGTCTCACTGGCAAAACCACCTTCAACTTTCAGTCACAGCATCAGACTGGTAAATAGCTGCATTCCCTCATCTCAGAGGAGCTGGTGCATGGGGGGCAGAGCCCTGGGACTGCAAACAGGGACAGGGCTGCTGGGCAGAGCCTGCAAAAGGCAGAGCTGGCACTTGCCAGAGCAGTGGGAGGAGGAGCTCTTAATCCTCTCTATTTCTCCTTGCCCACTGGAGTAAATGGGATCTGGTGGGTGCCATGAACTTTCTGACATCTGTGCAAGGGTGCTCCTCAGCGTTCATTAGGAGCTGGGGTCCTGCAAGGATTTGCATTGTTGAACCACTGCCATAGCGTTAAGGTACAGCAAAATGTGGTGCAGATCCTAGAAATTCAGGTAGGGCCAAAACCTGACTGCTGCTGTTGGGTTTGATTAAAGGTGCTGGGGTGGAGAACATCCAGAAAGCTCCCTTCAGTGCATTAGACAGAGTCTGTTTGCTGCCACAGTGCTGGTTGCTGCAGTTGTTTAAAAGCCACCATACCCATACTGCCTGCAGGAAAAATATAGCACAAATGTTTGCTTTCTTCCTCGTTTCAGGTAGTCACTTTGCTCTTCTACTATGTGCTGGCTCAGTGGCAGAGTGGGGCAAATGATTTTCATTTTCATGTAAATCTTTCTGTGGAGGAGAGTTTTCCTTGTCAGGCATCTAAAGGGAAACCCTCCCACCTCACTCAGCCCTGCAGGGAGAGCAATGGCTGTCAGTAGGTGAGGGCACTG
This sequence comes from Balaeniceps rex, assembly GCA_013401315.1. Lineage (NCBI taxonomy): Eukaryota > Metazoa > Chordata > Aves > Pelecaniformes > Balaenicipitidae > Balaeniceps > Balaeniceps rex. The sequence goes on from VYZW01022251.1 coordinate 9,517, forward strand.
CCTGCTAGGGTCCTACAGACCACGTCACATGCTGTCTGACCCACACTGTCTGCCCAGGGTCAAGCTCTCTTCGCTGCCACTGTACTAATACTTTGCTTGTATGTTTAATATTTTGCCTAAGGTTATTTTTGCTTCGTTTGGGTGTTTTTTTTCTTTTTATCAGATAATATACAGTCCTAAGTAATGTAATAGCATTTTCTTCTGTGAACGCATTATAATGGTTTGTGTAAGTCACATGATGTTACATTATTGCAAGTTACATCACTGAATATTTTATATTAAGCATAATATAAAATATTTGCCCTCTGCTTTCTTCTTTCTCCTCTTTGAACCACATTGTTACCTCTGCAAAAGTCAGGCATGAGGGTAGACAGGTGCACTGACCATATAGATAGCAAGCCAGAAGTTTCCCGAATGAAACAACCACATAAAAGTTCTCCAAACATCCACCCCTATGTTTGTAACTTAAGTGTTTGGCATAATAAAGGTAACAGGAGTAGATAAGTAGTTTATCTAAATGTATTGCCAAGAGCAAAAGCAGACAAAATGATAAAGTATTACTGCTATCAGGAAGCCAGAAAGCGCCACAGTCCAGCCAGGTTCCGTATTATTTTCAGTTAGTTTGAGTTGTGTTCACAACGATTTTAACAAAAGTGAAAAGAACAAGAGGAATTGAGTGGAAGCAAATAGCTCAAGCAGGCTTTGCTGGAATGTGGAAATTTGCTAAAAGTCGTATTAAAATCAACAAAAGCATTCAATATATGTCTTGGAGAAGGACATTGTGTTTAAGTAAGAGTTTAAGGTCAGCTGTTAAAAAAAGTATTTGGGCAATATGAAAAATTACAAATCCTTTCATCAGGAGTTTGGGACTGATTGCATGAGGGTGTACAGACTTAAAAGTGACAACTTTTACAGCTGAACGACGCTTTCGCGATGAAATCCTGGCTTCATTCAAATCAATTCCCATCAGTTTCAATGGAGCCAGGATTTCATTAATATCTGTCTTTTTCCATTCTTCCTTGATATCTGTATCACAACTATCTGGCAGGCTGTTGTCTGTACAGGTCAAAATTACAGCTTTCTATTCATATGTATCAGGGTTACTGTCTGTTTTCTCACTGAAAAAAAAAAGAGTGAAAAAGTGTTATGCATACCTCTAATGCTGTATCATTCACTTCATTGCTCAGAGTAAAGAGAATTGTCTGCTGCATCTGGTAGGAGAAGGACAAAAATGCAAGCAAAAGGGCTAAATGCTGCCTGTGTGTAATTCTTAACTCCAAGGCTTTTAAAGAGCTCTTATTTTCAGCTCTACGTGTATTAAGTTTCAGATATGGGTGTCAGGGGATTTAAGTGGAGGCAGAATTACCTCAGTGCTGTCTCCTCTTAAAAATGTTTCCTGAATATGGAAAAGTATTGCATGGGAAGGAAGGAAGGTGACTTTCATCAAACAGATCTGTCATGCAGTGAGACTATTGAACTCATCAAACAAACCCTGGCATTCGTGCCTCTGAATATAAGCATTAACGTAGAAAAATGAGAGAGATTAATGAAAATTCAAATTGAGAGAATGAAAATAAGAGATAAACTACTACTTTGCAGATGAATGAATTTTTAAAAATGCTTAAATCCACAGGGCTTGTCAAAATGCACCAAGAAGTGCCCTGGTAAGTGAGAAATGACACAGAGAAGGCAATAAATGTGAATGGGGAGCTTTGTGTTCCCCCAGTGCACTATTTGTACACTATAAAAGCTTTAAAAGAATTGTAATTCTACACTCACTGTTGCTTATCTTGAGGAAAGTACATGCAGTCTGCAAAGTGGCTATTGCTATTCTGCTTTTAAAGCCCATCTGAGAGCACATGGACATTACAAACCAGAACGTTTCACAAATATAATGGGGAGCCTTAGAAAAATAAGGAAACATTCAGACAAGTGAAAATCCTTTAACCATAGTCAAAGAAAGTTAGAAAAGAAGCAATATATCAGCTGACTTTAGTTTGTGGATGGTATCATAGTAGATAAAAACAATACCCATGGTAGATAAAATGTACATGGTAGTACATGTGTATCTATCAAAGAAAAAGGAATATGTCAATAGTGAGTGAATCCCACATAAGAAAATGATAATAGTATTGATCTCCAGAAAGAATTCAGCTCCAGACTAGATACAGAGTGAATCCAAGAACAGAGCAGTTTTGGATATGGTCAGTAAATAAGAACATGTTCATAGCTCTTCTGACATTTTCTAGCCTCTTAACTCTTCTTGTTGCTATTATCCCAGATGAAGTACGTGAAGTTACATCAGAAACATTACTGTGTCATTAACTTACTGGACAGCTTATCTGATCAAATATATATTCATTATTTAAAATAAATATACAAATAAATTCTCAATTTGGTCATAGTTAAGTCTTGCACAGTCCATGATATAGAGGTTACACAGTCTGTCCTTTTTGGTGGGGTGTGTAAGCATAGTATTTGGGCTGCAAGTGCTCTTGGAAATACTTGTGAGTACGTCATTAATGTTCAATACCACAGTGGTCATTTCTGCAAGCTGCATCAGCAAATATTTCTGCTAGCAGTCTCTTTCTGCAGAATATTAGTAGAAATTTAACACACTTGGGAAGTGCAAACAGCAGGGTTGACGAGCCTGGGATCAGTGCCAGGTTAACGCAGCTACACAGCTTTTGTACCAGCCAGCTCATATCCTACAAGCTTGGAAAGCAGCTAAGGAGAACGCATCCCTCCATGTAAGATGTACTTAAACAGGGCCAAGACACCGAGGCAAACATCGTAATTACCGATGGAAAAGGATGCCAAACGTATCTTCTCTCTTCTTGTTTCAGCTGGCCAGTAGAAGAGAAAAAGAAATCCTTTCTGAGAAGAAAAATTCATCCTGTATTTCCCTTTTCCAGTTCTTCAAGGTCTCTTTCTCCTGATGTCATTGTTTTTCTCAAAGAGATGCTGAATGGTGTTCTGCTCATTGCAAATGCAGATCATGGAACTGTCCTTTTTCCTTTGGCATATCCACTAATTTTTTTTAGTTTTATATATATTGGTAATGATGAGAACTTTATTAAAGCTAGAGGCTTAGTTTCACAGAGAAAAACTGTAATAAACGTGGTTAGAAAGCTTGCTGTAAATCTCATTGACTGCCCAAATTTAATCTGGAAGCCACAGAGAGGCAATAAACATGGTAATCCCTGTTGCCACTTAATGTGTTACTTTTCAAACCACAATAGGATCACAGTTTAATTGTGTTTACCTCAAGAATCTCTTTGAGATATTTCCATGAAATTCAAGATAGTGAAAATTAGTAATTCTGTTTTGGGAGCAAAAGTTACCAGTTGTTGCCAAAGAATTTTGTGCTGCTTGAGTTTTGATGTTCTTGCTGCTATCTACAAATCCAAATTTTCTATGTGACTTTGTGATGAGACCTAAATCTCTGTATCAAATGTTAAAACCCATGGCACTTGCAAAACAGAAAGATTTATGTAATGAGCAGTGGTTGAGGAAAATAAGGTTGTTCTCACTAGGGAAGGGGAGACATTGTGGTGATCTAATTGATGCTTTTCCTCATATACAGAAGACTGATAAAATTGACCTAGACAAACTTTTCCCACTGGCAAAAATACAAAAACAAGATGACATAACGCACATCCTAGGAAAACAGGAGCAGATAGAAACTTAACATGAAACTACTGTATTTCATCCAAAGGGAAATACACATATTGAACGGATTATAAGAAAGGTCCACTAAGAGTGGCAAAATCAATTTGTTCAAGAGGTAGTTAAAGAAATTGTAGACAAAAATGATTGAAGGGTGTAGGAAAAAGCAGTATCTTTAAAAGGACAAAAAGGCAAAATAATTCCTTTGATTTTCACGTCCTTGATTTTCTTGTTTAAAAGAGATGCTAGTTCAAAAACACAGAAGCAGGAAATTATATACTGAGATATTCCAAGTCTAACATCCCAATTCTGAAATACACTGTCTTGCTCCTATTATATGCTGACCTTGAATATATATTGAACGAGACTTATATGGTCTTTTTGTGGGAAAAACTCAACTTTCAACTGGAAGAAAACAGTAGTTCTAACCGCTTTCAGATTGACAGTGTTTCCCCTGTCTTTCTTCAAACTCAAAAATATGGAGGTGTAGCAAGCACATTTAAAAGTAGTGAAAACCTGACCATGGAAATCAGTTGTGAAATTCCTACTGTTTCCCAGTTCTGACTTTTAATGAGGTCAGAATCTATTGAAAGTAATGTAGATATTTTGACTAAGTTTAATTAGGTCAAAAGGAAGTTCTTTTGACTTAAATGTTCTTTTGGCCATGAATCGTTCTTCCAGCTCTGAAGATACATATTTGTAAGACCCACTGACATGCAAATTAGCTCAGAAGCACTATCCACAGTGAATAACATAGTTCAACAGTTTGTCTTCAATTCTCTGAAAAAATACTATACCATGTCCTTCTGAAATCAAGGTTGATAAATGTGCTTTAATTGTGTCCTCCTCCTTAAAACCATTGCTTCAATATCAAAAAGAATTTATATGCATCCATGAAATTGTACTCTTCCTCCTAGAAATGGACAAAACTCTTCCAATGATCCATCTTCAGACAGGTCTTAACATAGGCAGGATTTTAGTTTTGTCCTTCTCACAAGCAAGGCTGCCTCCTGAAGTCTCTCTCAACATCACCTGGGCAGCTTTGTTTATCATTGTCCTAAGAACATGTCCTGAGTCATCTTAAATTTTTAAAATGACAGTGTTTAGCCTCTGAACTGAATAACATAAGTTGAGTGACTGCACCAAAGGCTCCATGACACATGATCTCCCCACACTGGAGATCATTAAACACTGTTAAACCTTCCTGAATTCCATCCAGGCATGAGCTCTTTAGAGCAATGGAATAGCCACATCTCATGTCAGTTGTTTGTAGAAAATCTGAAGAATGGAAAAATCCTTGAATGGGAGGAGGAAAATATAGTCTGAAATACTGAGGATTTTAAGAAATTTAAGGTGAGTTCAGAAGGCTGGAAAAAATGCTGGTATCTTGGGCCTGAGATTTCTTTTAAATATGGGATCAAATAAAGACATTGGTTGGTGAGGAGGAAGTTTGATTTGATTTGCCAGAGATGTCTGGTGAGAAAGCACTGTGCAGAAAGGGAAAGGGACTAAAACTCTAGCATAAGCAAAAATTGCTTGAAAATTATCAGGAATCTTGAAGGATAAAATGTATACCTATTTTCTGTTGCTGAGTTGAGATCTTGTACTACTTCGTGAAGTTGATTATCTTCATTTCCATCTACTATCAAGTGTCCCTGAAGAAGAGAACTGTAGAGTTTGACTTTTGAACCAGCATCACTGGGCATTCATTAGCTAGGGTAAGTCTAGAGACAAGGAGAAGGCCAGCCAGCTCCTGATACACAGGGCTGCAGATAGACACCAAGTCCCCTTTCCCAAAGTACCTGTGTACTGTGTACCTGAGTACTTGTGCAAAGGACGTCTGCCAGAGGTAAGAAAGAGGCAGGAGAGCATCACTGTTGCCTGTTCAGATCCAAAGGAGTAGTTTAGAGACTGACCGTGGGGTAGCCTCATCAGGGCTATTCCCACTTCTGAGTTTATTGGACATGAGGGACTAAATTTACTAAGAGAAGCATATGCTTACTTGCTTCACAGGCTGAATCAGACCCTAAGTACCTGAAGCAGTAGGGTATGCAGGAAAAGCTGACTCTCTTACTTGCCTTTTTTTTTATTTATCATCTACTTGTAGATAAGTTTTGTTAATCCCCTCAATTAACTACAGAGAAGAAAAAAAGGGTCATACCCCTAAGAAGAAAATATTTCTCCTTTTTACTCTAAGCATTAAGGCTTCCCTGGCAAGGAATTCTGGTTTGCTGCTGTTCTGGCAGATTGTTTGAAATGGAGGAGCTGCATTAACACTTCTGGCACAAGGAAGAGGAGGAGCTGAGAGCATGGAAACTCATTGTGGAAGCCTTCCTGCTTGAGACACTTAAAAATTAAATGACTGAAGTTTTTGGAAATTTTGGAAAGTAGAATATTGACACCCAACTAACAGATAAATAAAAGAGATTGCCTAGGAGTCATTTCTGAGTTGCGAAGTTTTGCCATTCTCTGGTGCTAGCTGGGGCATTTGGCTGAGTTGTTCCCAGGTAAATGACTGTGTTCCTGCTCCTACAACAGGTTCCAGGCAGGAACTGTCAGGAGAAGGAGGCAAGCAGAAGGTCTCAGAGGTCATAACTTACTGAAGGAACAAGCTCGGTCGGTTCCTGGGGTGAGAGTGATCAGTGGAGACCAGCGTTCTCACCATTAAAGGGTGCAATCAAGCTTTGAGCATTTAGGTGTCTATAGTAGCAGGAGCCAAAAGAGGCCAGTTTTGCCAAGACTGGTAAAACCTGAACCTTCTTCCCCCCTACTCCCTCATCTTCTTAGCATAGAAGGGAAGCTAAAATAGAAAGAGTATCTGCTTAATATGCCACAATGCAAAAGGAGTCAGTTCATTGAGAGCCAGGAGGAGACAGGTTGGAGACAGGTCCAGTGCAACTCTTGGGGCTGGCTGTCCCTGCATCACAGCCGACAACCGGGCTGCAGCAGGTCAGGAGCTTTGGAGGTGAAATGTCTGCTGGAGGCAATGAAGATCTTCAGATCCATTGGTTCAATTAATGTAAATCTTTATATTTCCAAAATAATTGTTTAGGGATTCTGGTATCTCTTATGACCATATATTCAGGCCCTGGACATTGTTCATTATAGTTATATTTCTAACAGTGACAAGTAAACCTTCACACTGCCATTTAGCCTCATCTGCTGTGTCTTGTCTTGTCCATGCATCTGCGCCAACAATGAGGGCACTTTCTTTTCTACTTAAGCAGATGTTTAACTTTCAGCACCTAAGCTGACCTTTTGACTTGTGTTTGAAATTCTGGCCCTGCTGAAATGGGTGGAAATTTTGGCACTGATTTTGATAGAGCAAGCATTTCATTCCAGGTGCTTTGCTCAATAAAGCATATAAAATTACAAACCACAGGCCTTTCTCAACTTCTCAGTCATCCTAGGTATCACTAAGTGATAAACACAAAAATGTTGTGGAAACAAAATGGCATCTTAAAAAAGGCTCCTACATAATGATTAAAATACCTTTTAATGTATATAATAGGTACACATATGCACACATGCACACACGCACACACATATATAAGATGTCAATGGGATCAAAGCTTTTCTCCAGCACTTTAATAGGTGGCATGCACCCTCACTTATCTGCTAAAATCAAAACTTGTACATGCACGTGCAGGTGCTGGGAGTTGCTTTTTCATATTGTTGGCACAGGGCCACATAGTAGAACCATACACCTTCATTTTTTAACAAGCCTGTGTTTTCTCAGGTGTTCACTTATCTCTGTGAAGAAGTTTCTCAGACCTGTAACCTCAAGTATCATATGCTAATAGGAAGAGGTGCTCTTACTGCCAATAAACAGGTCTTGTTCTGTCTTAGATGCAAGAATATAACCATAGAATTCTTTTTATATTATTTATAAATATTCTTTGCAAAAGTAGGAATCATGCACGTGGAATAGTAACAACTGGCATTTGGAACAGACTACCAAAAGATGTGGTAGGTTTTCTGCCGCTGTGAGTTTTACCATCAAATTTGGATAACTTTCTAAAAGACAAGTTTGGATTCAATCTACAAGATGCTGTCCTAGAGGCATGAACCACTGTATGAAATGTATGACCTGTGTTATAGAAGTATAAAGGAAATTGTTGTAACGGCTCTTTTTGGCCTTAAAAATCCATGAGTCTACGCTGGTTTTGGTGACAGAAAGATACCACAAACAAAGGCAGAAGACAACTAAGGATTATTTTCTTGAAAAAAAAATTGATTTGAATAATGGAGCAGAGCTAAGGAAGGTGCATATTACTACCCATGTGATTAATGTAAGCACTCTGCTCAAGTGGGCCAGTCTTTTAATTCACTGTTAAGTTTTAAAATTGCAGAGTGGATTGACTGAATTTTTGAGTGAGGGATTGAATTGTTTCTATTGAATATCTTTTTGGCAATTTAGGAAGTGACTCTGTTCTTGATACTTAAGCCCCATTACAACAATTGTGATTTTTCTGCAGGCAAATATTGTCAGTTCCCATTTCTCTCAATACTCTGCATTTTGACAGCAATACAACCTAGGAGTCAAATTCCTGTTTTTTTCATTGTCTGAGGGGCCTTTGCTTTTCTGCTGTTGTCTACTTCAAGGGTTCATTCCTTCTCCTTTGCAGTCAGTAGAGTTTTATTGTTGTCTCTCACAGGCTAGGGACGGGGCTCTGGTTTTTCTTTTGTTAATTTATTTGATCCAAAGAGCTGGCTCTTGTTATCTAAACTGAAAGTCACTTTCTCATCCATTAGTCAATGTATGTTAAAGATCAAAAGTTTGGGGGATTTGTTGTTGATTCTAATCTCACAACATTTTTCTTTATTTACTGCTCCTGTAGATCCTGTATTTGAGAATTTGCAAAACTTGTTTTCAATGTCAACATCCAAGTACTTCCCATAAATAAAAAAGCTGGAGTCACTTAAAATAGTTTCAAAGACTTCCACACACAATCTCAGATGGAATAGTCTGTAGTTACCTGGTATTCTATGTTTTTATTTTACATTGTAGTATTATGTTGCCACTTGTTTCTTCTAGTCCTTTTGGATCACTGCTGAAATGTATAAGGTTATGAAAAGAAATTGTATCTTTAAAGAATGCTAAAACCCTTCTAATTTCTGCTTACTTTTATGGGTACTCTGGAAGATGTACTGTTTTCAAATCTTATTAGGATCAAAAATGTTTAACTCCTACCTATTTCAGAGTTTCCTGAATGAGCCTGAAAAAAACCCCAAAGAACAAACAAAAACATAGATTACTTAAAACTGTATATTTTTCTAAGTATTAAAATGAGAATAACTTTCAGAGTCATCAGTTACTCCTAGGAGGAGGACATATGACAGAAACAGGCTTTTGGGAAGGAAATTGGTGTGTATTCAGATGCCCAAGAGTAACCTAGCATTTTGTGGACAAGTTAACATCCTACATGTCCACTGCATGGAGCAGCAGGAGCCATTAGAAATATTCTGAGGAAATACTGTGGCTCCCCAGCGTCAGCTAACAGCGGCACTGCGGGAGCTGCCTTAGACAGTGCTTGTTCTGTACCTATAAATGTCCTTGAATGATGTATATGGCTCCATTTCTGCCTTTGCCTCCCTGTGTCCTACTGTTACTCATGGAGATGCTGCTACATCACCTGACAGCAAGTGATACCCACAAGCACAAATAGATACTAAAGACGTTATTTTCCAAAGCCATGCTGCAGTAGGCATTACATTGTCAGTGGGTTACCCATTAGCTTAATGCTCGCATCTCCCAAGGGGTGTCTCTCTGGAGCCGATGACAAACTTCTGTCTGCTTTCTCTGGGCTGTACAGAATCACAGTTGTGGTGGGACATGGCAGCATTACAGCCTCCTGCTGTTGGGGCACCTCTGGATCCTGCGTGAGGACGTTTGAGGTGTGCCCCCAGCAGCTTTGCAAATGAAATCTGAGTTAAAATGCATGATTTCTCTTAACATGGTGTTTAAAATCTTCCCTTTTAAATAGCAATGCTTTCTTCAAAACCGTTGTCTAACACTAAGGGGCATCTCAGAGCAGCAGTGACATTGCCACTAGACCCAGCCCAGAAGCCAGGCAGACCTGAGACCACCTGGGTCACGCTGCCATGTTCACTGCTCATCAGAAAAGATAGGAGCCATGACACATGGTACGAGCCATCCTTCAGTGTCAGTCATCTTTTCTCTCTTTTTCCTGCTGTTTTACAGTAATTGTTTTTAGTAGCTGTTATGCCTCAACTCCTCTTTTCAATGGATTCAGTGGATGGTTTATTCTCTAATTTCGGGTATAGATTACTTTGGTCAAAGTGCATTTTTCTCTTAGTACACTCGTTAAATAAAGCAGAGTGAATACTGCTTGAGAAAGGATTTGAATAATTCTGTTGGTTTATGTTGGTATTTGCAACTACTTAATTTACTATCTTTAAACTTTCGTAAAATGGATTTTAAAAGTATTATTATTTGTGGGCATAGTGATAGGAAGAATAAAGGCTGTAAATATGTATAGGCACAATATTTACACTGCAATTCTATGTCTGTTTATCTTGGATACTGTATCTGAATTAGGTAGTCTCTAGTCTGGGAAGGGAGTGATAGCATGGGGCTCAGGTGGACAGTAATTATCGCACACAATTAGTCTGAAATATTGCCCATTGCCAGTGGCTTTTCGTCACTCCCCAAGGTCAGTTGCAGTTTCATTGAGCTAAGGGGAGATTTTTAAGTAAATGTGTTTGTAAAAAATGCTAAAGTTGACTTGGAAATAGTTTGCTAACAAAAAAGGGGCTGTGACTGTCATACGAAATATCAGACATGGATAACTAGCCAAGGTCTAGTTTCGATGTTTTTTAAGTTCTGATACACACAAGCTTCATTTCTACAGAGGAATTTGCATATAGTCCTCTTTAAACTTCCTCTTAATTTTGTTTCCAAAGAATGATGATCTATTTGTGTTTTTCAGGTAGTGCCTTTATAACATGCTTTATTCTCTCACTGATGTGTGTCCCTCCCCAGTAAAAACCATGAAGCAAACCGTAGATTTCAGAATGCATGTCCTCCTAAGCACTTTCCTAGGAATTTTGCTGAGCTTAAATGTCTTCAGTATGTGTGAGAAAGTAAATATACATGTCACAAAGAGTTCTTCCTTCCCTGGGCAAGAGCATGTTATATAATGGAAGGAATATTATTCTTGGCATGATAATTAAAAAGAAATAACACATTTGAATAGTACTAGCCCACAAAATGCAGGGCCTACAGCTGGCAAGCCATATAACTTTATTCTAGGATGATTTTTTTTCCACTACGCTAGGAGTTATATGGATGATAAGTCAGGAGCCTTTGGCTTTTGTTAGTTTTTGTAGTAACATTAATACAACTGAAACCACAAAATTTTATTTTACATATTAATTTTGCAGAAGCAATTTTCTTCTCATTTCAATCGGACAGCATTGAGTGAAGCCCATACATACCAAATCCAGAACTGTTTCATAAGAGTATGATGATTTCTTAATTTTTCTATGGGAATTCTTCTAACAGCCCCAGCATATTAGAGGTTATCTGTTCATGGAATCTGTCTTTCCTCATCCTTCTTTCTCATTTTGTTCCATAGCAAAGCTAGCACAGTCCAGGTTCCCGCTCTTGTCCCAGGCAGCATGACCCTGTCTGGAGACGTAGTTCTGACCACTGAAGTATCTACCACTTTCAGGGGTACTTTACAATTTTATTAAAGAACCATAAGAATAATTTAGCGTCCTGCAGGTCAAGCATGGAGCCTTGGGGAGGCTCTGAAGCTCTGAAACCAAATGCTTTTTTTTTTCCCCCCTTTTTTTTTCTTCTTTTCTTTTGAATGAGTGGATTTGCAGAATGGTCTCAGTATTGGGAGATGGATAAATACCACAATTTTGCTTTAAACAACTATATCCCCAGAGTGCATAGTCAGTCCAAGAACCTTCTCAGAGGGAACCTGTTGAGGCGATGGAGCAGTACCACTACCAGAAAGAGCCAGGGATGTCCCAGCCTCTTTGTCATTCTCTGTTTTTCCTGCCCCACATTCTCACGTTCCCCTAGTGCAGGTGTAATCACAATATCCCCCTAAAAGAACATCTTCACCAAAAAGGAGGAGGAAAAAAACCCTCAAATTCATTTCTTTCCATTCTAATGAAACTATCAGATAATATAAGCCATCTGTAGCCATATACTTAATTATTGCCAAGTCAGGGAAATCAATGGGGTTTTAGTGATTCTCAGTTTCAAGGGGATGGGCAGACATGATGGCCAGGAGCTGTGGTGTGCCAGCAGGCATGCCGGGAATTTGTTGCAGTATCACCTTCTGGTGGAGAAATCTCCATGTTTACCTTCACGGAATGATCTGATCCACAGCCCACGGATGCTGTTGCTGGGTGGCTGGCAAGGGCATTCATCTCATGCTTCTGAGTAAGTACTTGGAAGGAGGGTGGGTGGCCACACCTGCCAGCAGCCGCAGAAGAGGCTCGTAGTTCCTACCTGCTAGAAAGGCAAGGACTCTTCCTACCTTGTATTGCCATTATATCTTCCTCCACTGTAGTTTATTGCAACTAGTCTGTAAAACAAGAAGATCAATATGAAACCTTCCTGATGGGATAAAAATTGTAAAAATATGCTTCCCCTTTCCATTATATAACAGCGTGAAGTGTTGCTGAAAATGCCAGAAATACTGGTAGAAAGGAGAGAAAGCACATGTCACCCTGTGCAATCTTTCTTCTACTCCACCGCAAGCAGGATGAGCTGAGCTCACACCAGCCCGTATGGTAGCTCAGGACTTTCAAGCTGAGGAAACCTGGGGAGGGATAGTCTGTGATGGAAACCTGGAGGGATAGTCTGTGATGGAAACCTGAGGGAGCCTCTGAATCTGCAGATTGTTTAAGGGCTGTTTTCCAGTGTGCATTAGTGTGTGTGTGTGTGCGCAAAGCTGATGGGTCCCTTAGGCACCGATAGCCTTTTGGAGGCCGCGGTGTATTCGAGAAGGTTTGCTTTTGGCATCATGTGGCTGGAGTCATTTGGAGCACGATTGTGCACTGAAGAACATGTCAGAAAACCACAAGACATAGTTTCTCTGTGTGGCGATAATCTGCAGGGAGCCTGGAGAGCTGTAATGGTACATTGCCGCTCGCTTTATGTCTGGCTTCACATTAACTCTTCAATTTGCTTGCTTTGGCTTCCCTGACTGTTAAATACATACACGCAGGGTCACTTCGACATAGTAAAAAATCGGTTTCTGGAATCGGCTCCTTAGTCTCCAAACCCTGGAGCTCCTTGCACCAGTCCTGCTCCCGCATGCTGCGTGGGGTCGTGTGCACCGCGCCGCCGGGGTAAGTCACCATCTTGCCTTCCCTTGCTAATTTGCTGTGACAGTGACTAATTCCAGAGGCATCGGTAATGAGCTAGGGATTTTCACCTGAATAATAGTTACTATAAAATTTACAAGGATTATTTTTAACTGTTATCAAATGAAAAATAGTTTTAAAAGGAGTTCTGTCTATCACTCCTGCTTTGCTGTGCCAAACTGCAGTGAACACAGGGCATCTGGCTTTTTAACCCTTTTTACAGTTTTCTACTTTTAGATCTCCTCTTCTACTAATGCAGAAATTTTGCCATTTCCACCAGGCCTAGAGTATTCCACTCCCCTTTTCTCTAGTTCTTCTCTATTTTGATCATTTAGATTTAAAGAGACGGGCCAAAAATGGGTAGCTGGAGCATCCAATATCTGTCTTTGGGAGAGGGGATTGTTGTCTTCCTCTCCCCACAAATCAGGTCAGTGCTTGCAAGGCTGCAGAAACACCATTTCCTCTCACATCCACAAAATATTTACAAAATAGCATCTCTCAGGCCCAAGAGATGCAAAATGCATTGACCTGGGAAATAAGATCCCCATGAATTTACGGTCCTGGAGGAAACTTTGAGTAATTGTTGCTAGATCTAGTTTTGGTTAGTATTTACTGCTGCTTTTATTTAAGCAAATGTGCTTTCCATACATTATATTCCTTGCGGATTGCATCTAGTAAAAACAGACAAAATAATATTTGATAAAAAATAGCCTGCTATTTGAAATACATTTTTCTTTAATGACTATCATCAAAAGTAAGTGAACTTAAAAAAATATATCCATATTTTTCCATACTAAACCCATCCAACCTCAGATTTACACTGTCTGTGACTTTAAAATTAGATTGAAGAGAGACAGGCAAAGAACTAAATGTTAACAACAGCAAGAAAAGAAACAAAGCGTCTGGCAGAGAGTACAACAGATGCCTTCCTACCTAACTGCTGTTTCATCTTGACTCATAAAATGGAAACTGGCCTTAGAGCTAGGTGACTTGCAGGAATAGAAAGAAGCAGCATAGAAAAGAAAAAAAACTAAAAAAAAAAAAATATAGAGCAGCAATGTAGCTACATATACCAGAAAATATTTGGCTTGGCTGGAGTGTCAGTTTAAGGTTTAAGCAGTTCTTGATTTTTTTTCAGGTTGGTTTATGCATCATTAACAAGGACCGTACTATAGTTAGCTCCGTCACACAGAAGCCGCTCCCAGGATCTCAATACCTTGAACTACGCTAAAGGTACAAGTCAGAATAAATATATGATGTTTATAATTTATACTTAAAGTGAATAATGCTGCACTGTCAAATCTCAATTAGCCATGGTAGCATGTTTGGTCTAAGGATTATCTTTGCCATGGACCCTGAGCACTGTAATCTGGCAGATTTCTTAACCGAGATAAAGTATTGTGCAAACAGGGCTCTTCTGTCCCCGGGGCCAGCTCAGCTCCGGGAACAGCCGGGCGCAGAGCCCCCCGCAGCCAGCCTGGCCGGGCCGCGCTGCGGAGGCAGCTCAGCCCTTGGCACCGCGCTCCCGCCGCGGGAGGGACGCGCTCCGCGCTCCTTCCCACCTCAGCTGCCACCTCAGCACCTCTGAACCTCCTGCCCGGGGGAAGGCTGGGTGTCTGGCACCCGTTGCTAGGCCAGCTCCCGCCGCTGCGGCCCTTGGCACTCGGGGGCTGTCCCGGCAGTCCCGGCACTGCCTCGGCGGTGACCGAGTCCCGCACGGCCAGCGCGGCGCGGGCACGGACGCGTCCTTCCAGAGCGCGGCTTGCTCTTGCTGAACAGCTTGTGGTTCCCTGTACTGCCCCCACTTCTCTGCTGGCTTTGGAGTTTAACCCTAATGGGTTGAGTTTCTAAATATCGGTATATCCAGGTTCAAGTTTGCCCTGGCTGCTGGCAGGGACACTTTCTTTCCAATTCTTTGCAATTTTGGATTGGATTCTTTGTAATTTTACCCCTTAGAGATTTTCTCCCAAGCCCTTATGGAAACCCAGTTAAGGATAAAATAATGATCGGCAATTATTGCTTTATCATTGGAGAAAGAAACGATGTAGCTCATGAATAGTACATTACCAGGGAGGTAGTTATCCTCCTTGTCATAAGCGTCTCTTTGGTAAGGGTGATAGCGCCGTGGCAGGATTAGATGGTCACATTCAGCTGATGTATAGGTAACTGTATAGCCCTTAGGGAGGCATTATGCCATATTTGTATGTGGCACAATCTGTTGTTACTCACATAACAGTGATCTCAGTCATAATATGAAGGCTTGCACTTAAATATAAAATACGTGCAAGAACGTGCATTAGAAGTTCGTATCATCTTAGCATATTAGACAAAAGATTTTCCCTTGTAAATAGAAGCCTGAACTAGAAGTTACAAATACCTTCTATAAAATACCATCCAAATGCAAATGTTTTTCTTCAGATAATGCAGATGCCTTAAGACATCTTTAAAAAAAGAAAAAAACAACATTTTAAAAAGCCCTTTCTAGAATTCTGTGGATGGATTTAATACTAAATGATATTTCTGCAGCGAGGAGGGGTTAAGCAGGCTCAGCTCTGATGGCTCTATTTCCAGCTCCAATAATATATTGCAGAGTATCTTGCAAGACATCCTATAAATGTGAATACAGAAAAACTGAATGCTCTTTTACACAGGCAGGTCTTTTCCTCAAGCATAAATATTCTTAGTCTGTTTTTTTGAGATAAAGGCTGCATCATTACCAGACCAATGGCTGGAATTTCTCTTTGAAAAGGAATCCTTGTGAATGCTCTGTCTCTGAAGCCAAATGCTTATAACTTCCAGTGAAAATTTCACTGAATATTCCATACAAATAACAAATCATAGTAACTAGCATCTTTCAGACTTTGTGAGAAGTTAGTATTACACAATATTAAAAAAAGAGAAAGCTACTTTCTGTGTAAATAATTTGGAGTTTTTATGATTAAGGAGATGTAAGTCCCTTCAAGATTCTTGAAATTATTCATGCACCTAAATCCTATGGGATTAAATGGAAGTTAGGACCATGAATATAAATAAGTTTTTATTCTATTATTTATTATTAATTTAAATCTGAGCTTCTTAAGAATTTTTAAAATTTCTTCAACTTTTTCCTTAATTAAAAAGTAAAAAAGTGAATATGCAAGCAATCATATTCCTCAAACAATGTGTGCATGAAAACAAATCCACTATCCAAAACTCCATCAAAAGAAAGTCAGGAGTCTAACATGCTACCACCATGTATAATGTACAAGAATATCTTATAGTAGTTTTAGAAGATTACTTTCAACCAGCACTGATCTCTAAACTACACAGAAAAATAAATAATAATTCCATTAGATCTGGATCTTTTTTGAGTTGTTTGTTTGAGGATGCTTGGCTTGATTTAAAGAGCTTTAAGATATTCTGTGCCTTTTCTTATGACAAGTAACATAAAAAAATAAAAGATTTCCCCATATAACAGTAGCTGCTGGTGTCCTGTGTCAGGGTATTAACCTTTTTAACCCTGTCAGTTGGCTGGGGCCAGGAAATATAGACTAGTCTTTTACTACTCTTCTGTGTGTCACAACTTTATTACACATCACATTTTTACTCTTCTGAAGTGTCTATAGTACTAAAAAAAAAAGTCTTGTAAAGAGAATGCAGTGTTACATGACCAAAAAGGTATGTAGGACTGAATATCATATATTTTATCAAAGCGATGTCCTTCTTCATGCAGAGTGCATTTCTGTTGCTCTGTAAAATCTTAACATCAAAGAAAGACTCAGGGTTCTGTTTCATATTTTGTAAAGGTGATCTCTGAGCATTTCTAGTTGAATTATTCAATAGTTTGCTGTATATCATTTTGCTGATGACAAGAAAGCTGTCTCGTACCTTTAGTGGTGTCTGTACAAAGTTGGCTTGTCTTTCAAGTTAGTATAAAGCCATATATAGCTGATTAGCAATAAATATTTCAACTGCTATTAAAGAAATATTAGTTCCTACAGGCAGTAGTATTGTCCATTGCTTATATATACTGTACGCTTCTCAGAGAGCTTGTACACATCCTCCATTAAGAATAATAATGAAAATTATATGAGCACTTAAAAACCTCATCACAGTAAGATGGTGTCATATTGCTAGGAGAATCAAAGACACCCTTTAATTCATAGAAAAACATTGCTTTATCACTTAATTATAAATCTTCCAAGCCTTACACATTATTTTCAGTAATCCAGATGGAGGTAGAAGAATGCTATCTTCCAGGAAATATCATTTTGTTAAATATATAACAGCTTTGGGCATTACATGGCAAGCTGCATCCAATTCTCTTCTCACTGCTGGGGTTATAGCTGATGCAATATCTTGGCTTCTTGCTCCTTATTCTTATGTCCATTTTTTCCAGATTGTCATCCATAATTTACTATTCATGTTTGCGCAAAAGGTTCACCTCCAAGCACTGTTTCTTCTGACAACCATTGTAGCAACTGGTTAAAGTGACTTAGAGAGAGTGTCCTCAAACTGCAGCAGTGTCTGCTTGCCAGGGGCAGGAGCATTACAGGAAAAGGAGTCCTTTCTCCTGTTTCTATCCTGACCTCGGACCCCCACCTGGTGCAGGCAGGTGGCCCCAGCCATCACCTTTGGCTGGGGAGAGCTGCTGTGCTGCCTGCACCTCCTGCCTGCACTTCCCTAGGATCCCCTTCACCTTGCTTGCACCTCTGCCACTGCTCTCCTCCCTTGGAGCCAGAAATGTGTAAGGTTTCGAGCCACCTCTGATGCAAAGTTTATGCCTTTCGATGGGTGAACCCGACTGGCCCGCAGTGCACCAGGTGGGCTTCCACTTCCCAGGTCATAGCCCAACCCCTATTTCCTTGGACCTTCCACGTTCTTGNTTCTGCCTCAGCAGCCTCCTTTAACTCCTGGCAGTCAAGCAGGGTAATGTCACACAGATAACCTGAGGGAACTGTGACATTTATTCCCCATAACTCTCTCATCCTCTACAGCAGGGTATTGCTTTGGGGAAACTCAAATATGAGCTGGGGAGTGTTCAAATGAGATTTCATCACAACTAGGTGGAATTTGGTTCCCAAAATCATTCTGTTTCTCCCTAGCAACTTTAGCCCTTTAGAAAACAGTGGCAAAGACTGTGGCAACACTCCCTGTGAGGAGGTTTTGTGTGCTGCAGTGGGATTTTAGCTTCATCCCAATCCCTCTGTGCACCTCTGGCAGCCTTTGGTAGACAGATTTTTGGGAGATGGATGTTTTGGGGATGAAGTCAATCAGGAGAGCAGTAAGAAATAAAGTGAGGGGAAGTTTTCCCATTTGGTGAGATGATGCAACACTGCAATAATCTGGAAATAGATGGACTGAATAGCCTTTTGCTTGACTGATTTATAAGTGAAGTAGACAAAATAAAGGAGAATATACTTTCAAGAATAATCCTACCTCAGACTTTTCATCTGAAACTAGTTTGAGTTGGTCACTATTCACATGTTCCATTTCGTAAGCTAATCGTTATTCACAGTTTCCAGTTTTTAAAAAAATGCTTAGTATTCAAAATGCCCAATTCTTAACAAATGTTAACTCATTCTGACCTGAAATAAAAACACTGCATTTTTGAAATTTTATACAAAATCAAAATTCTGGGAGAAAGATGTTTCCCCAGCATTTTTATTCCAGAATTATGAAATGTGTTCTCAATCTTTGGATATATTTATAATTTTGCACCATACTTGTTGTGATAAGCCAGTTCTGTTCCTACTTTCTGATATGTCAGTAGTAGTAGTAATTTGATAATACAGTAATCAGTATGGTCTGTTCATTTTAAATTAAGGAAAAAAAGTGCTCATCTGATTAAAAAAAAAAAATCTTCTCTTCTTTTCATTCACAGTGGGTATATTTTAACCACTCCTGACAGCACTTTACATCACCAGAAGAGACTCTATAGTGACTAGTGTGTCTGTATGGTCCAGAGCAGAGTGATGCCGAGAGGTTAATGAGGGTCCTAAAGTCAATAGAACTGTGCTGGAAAAGTTAGAGAGTGGTAAATGCAGCAACACGTAATGGGTTTTCTCCACTTCATCATCTTTTGCGGACCCCTTAAAAGTAGTCCAAAGACTTCTGAAGAGACTAGTGGAATTCAGGTTCTTGTCTTTCTTTTCGCTCTTGATCCTTGTGCAACATATTTCAGGCCATGCTAAGGAGCTAAGGAGGAGCAAGCTATCATGATTACTTTGTGTCAAGTTAGGCATCAGTAGTTTGTACACTGTGTACTTCTGCTGACTTGCCAGAAACTAAAAGTTAAGAAAAGAGCATTATGTAAAACTCTGCCTGAAAAATTGAGATTGTAAATGAAATTTCCAAATATTCTGATTTAAAAAAAAAATCTCAGTGAAAATTTGTTCATTTAAGAATATTTTTCTTGAAAATCCTCTATCCAAACTTCTGAGATTTTATCAAGCAAGTTTATGGTGAAGGAATATTTGACTAAAAACTCATAAGCCATATATATATGGAGAAGGACCAGGCATATCTGGTCTAAATGAATTGCAAATAGAGATATAATTTAACTGAAATTTCTGATCTAAGGAGTACTCCTTATTCATTGATTTGGTGGGAAGGACAATTTGTTACCCTTCTTTTTTCTATATCACAGAGCTTGTTTACCTGGGGAATATATTTTAAACCTTCACATTACATTTTAGATTCCAATGGTTCATTTTTTTGAAACGCTACACATTATATAAACAAATTATGTCCTGTTTTAGTAAGATACTCAATTTTACCCATGCCAAAAGTGGGATTTCCCTGTTCTGCATTTGTAGCTGAAATATTTCTTTAAGTTCAAGATTTCACTTTCATTTTTTAACCAAGTGAGTTTTGTGGTAAAAATAATTAAAATTGTAAAACATTTGGTTCCAGTAGCCTCTTGGGATGCATTTCATGCAATGCACGCCCCTGCTTTGCCTGGCCTTGCCTTTCCCTCCCTTCCTTTCACTATTGTCTTTTTCCAGCACAGCAAATACAATTGCTTTATACCAAATATCACACATGACTTTTTTTTTTTTTTTTTTTTTTTTTTTAACAAAGGTTATTCCTTTCTGGCATATTTTTCTAAATTATAATATGTTAGTCCATCTTCGTTTTATTCTTATTTCTGGCATGACTGAGAGTTTGGAACTTGTTTTTAGATTTTTGTCTATATGCAATTAAATGCAATCAACTTCCAGTAGTAAAGTTTTGGTCACTTAGTTCAAAATGCTGAAACAACATATCCTGTTTTAGGGTTTTGGTTTTTCTTCAAGACACTAATATGGTGTTCATTATCAAAGGACAAAGGGCACTCTGAATTGTAATAAGGACTTTCTGGTTTTAAATTCCATTACTTGCATTAAAACCACTTACTGCCACTAAGAAAAATGAGTATAACTTTGCGCAGTTTGTGGCACATAGGCAGTCTTTTGATATCTTATAGCAGAATGTTTCAGTTAATAGGCCTGTACTTGAAAGTACCCTTTCACACCAATGGTTGCAAGTGCATTCTGGGTTTTTGTTTAAGTCTGACATCCATGAAAAGACAACAAAGATCTGTTTCTTATTGTGCATTAAAGAGGATTCTTTGGAAATTGCTGAATAACTTAGCAATATGCTCTGTATCATTTTTACTGATGACAAGAGAGATATCATCTCTGGTGCATCTGTCTAAAGTATCCTCTCGGATAACTTCTGTATATCACAATCTGCTTCATTTCTTCAAATAGGAAGCAGTCTCAAAAGCCCTGTTAATTGGCAAATACTAAAATATTTCACTTATTTGCAAGAAACAAAAGTGGAGCATGCTGACTCTTAGGAATCAGTTCCCAATAATAAGTATTGTATTAAAAAAAAAAAAAAAAAGGAAAAAACCCACAACACTCTTGCACTTAATTCAAGAGCAGGGCTGGTTTTTTCAACACAACTATGTTGTATCATTTCAAGCATTCAGGTCTTTGCATGTTTAACGGTCACAGCTGTACCAAGTTGGCTTATCTTCCAGTTAAGGACAGGACAGCTGGTCAGGCTGGAGACTGACTTTTATTATATTTTAGTGTTTAGATTAATTTTATTCTGTTCATCGCTTTTGTACTTGGAACAAAAAAGAGGTCCTTTCCAAATAAAACCATTTCACATCAAGATGTAGGCTACATCTCCCAGTGGTGAGGCCACCATCTCACCAGGCTTCATCTGCAGGATGGATCAAACCTGTTTGTGCAGTCCTTCCCCTCTGGGCTGTGCAGGACTGATGCAGGTGGGTGTTGAGCACAGGCAGCACACACCGGTGCTGGGAGGCAGACGAGGTTTTAGACACTGGTCTCTCTTGTAGAGAAAACTGCAAGTCTGCATGAAAACTTGGTGTAACAGGCGCTTGAGGCACAGCCTAAAATAAATGAATGCTCCAGCTGCCTGCTGGTATGCTTAACATAGTGGCTGAAGTGAAAAAAGGGGGAGTCACTGCAAAATGAAGCTGACTAGTTTTCGAACAATACAAATTTCCTGTAAACATTCCCCTTCTTTAAAAACAGAACAGCAGCAGAAGAGTGGGGCAGAAAGGAAAGAAGAGAGACAATGGGAGGGAGAACAAACAGGGTGCACCTCCAAGTGCTGGCCGGTACAGCTGTGTATCACCCCAGACATCGGGTGAGACTGGCTCAGCACCTAATGTGGGTTTTCAAATAGTGAAGGGACAGCTGGGTGGTAGGCATTGGTAAAAAGAAATCTTCTATGATTAAGGAAATGTCCTTTACCAAAAATGAAGTAATTTTCAACACATTTTAGTCAACGGTGCTAGCCGATGATGCTCAGTTAAAATACTTGTGTTGGTTTTAGCCTGTAAATATTTGGACTGCCCATTACATGGTATCTCAGTGGAGACTCTTTCCTTCTTAATCTAAAAGGTTCCATTTTAGGGTATCCCTGTTACATCTGAGGGGGATTTGCCTGAGGCTGCTCTAACACTAGTCTTAAATGAGCCTCTTTCATTGTAGTTGTGGCATGGGCTCCTGCCACAAAAATTCATCCCTGGGAAAGCTGCTCAGGATTTGTCACATTACTGTGACTTGAATCTGGTAATTATGATACTTAGGTTGAGTGTTTTTTAAAACCCTGAGGGTTTTGATTTAGCATATTGTGTCAGGTCATTATAGATACAGTGAGTAGCATCAGTATTCAAATCTGGATCAAAACTTCCCCATAATTTGGGCTTCTCTTACCCAGGGATTTTGTGACCCCATCACTACTGCCTGCTGCAGATGGCCAAGAAATTGGTAGCCTCTAATTGTAAAATCCTCTTGAAAAGAGCAAATATTGTTTAGTGAGATGTGAAGAACCTTACTCTTATTGCTACCTTCACAGCTTGTTCCACCCTTCTTTCTCCCAAAATAAAATTTAAAAGCTAAAAAAATGTTATAATTTAAAACTATAAAGACTGTCTCTTTTCACTTTTCTTTATATGCATATACTTTGTTAAAAAAAGAAAACAATGTCAGTTCAGGCAATGTCTCTGTCATCTTGACTTACACTGTGATTTTAAGATGTCATCAGAAACATTTCTTTTAGTGACTGCCAATCATTAATTGCTTCTCCTGTATGTCTCCATAAACATTGCATGTAGATATATTGGTATATAATATTCATGTGGTTTATGTTTGTATAAACATACTGCTAATACTGTGTTTCTCCAATAGAGATCTCTATAAATCTAGACCTCCAGAGATACCTTATAATGACTTAAACATTACACCAAACAAGAGATTCCAAGGGGACATGATCAGGATGTAATAATGGGCCAATGTCAAAAAGGATTTATGATTATTATTCATATGACTCAACCATATGCTCCAGCTACTGCTGTAATCTTGCTAGTCTTGGTCTGACATCTGTAGTGATAATGAGTAAAATTGCATTACGCCACAGAAAAAAATCAAGACACTTAAAAAATAACTAGTGGGCTGCCAGAAGAAATATTGACCTCCTCTGTAGGGTCAAGAGATGGTTTTAAAATATGCTGGATGCTCCTGACGAAGTTGAAGCACTCCAAGGATCTGGCAGCCAGCTGTTCTAGCTTTATTAGAGAAGGACATAAATATAATTGAATTCCTAAACCATATGTATTTATCACTGCGGTTGAATACCATGCATGATCCTATCGAGTTGACTTTAAAAAAGAAAAAAAGGAAGTTACTTATTTCATTTTATATAGTAGGACGAATGGTATCTGTTCTAAATAATGTGAGATTGGGAAAGATACTTAAATAATGTGCATTTCCAGGATAACCTGAACAGTCATGCTACCTGTTTGTCTCTCCTGGTTAAGCATCAAGCTTCCAAGTGACTACAGTGAAAAGACAGATATTTCCGGTTTCCCTCTAATAGTCTTGGTCTGTCTTGGTCTTTTATGGAGAAACCCTTGGCTCTGGCTGCAGCTGAACCTGGTGCTGGCTGGGAAACAGTGGCTTATCTGTGCCATTTCCAGGCTTCCCCATTCAGTGGGAATTTAGCAAACATGCAAATACCTTCTGGAGAGATGTCCAGACACTGACAAGTCCTTCGTGCTTCTGGGCTAATACATAGTACTGTGCAAGGTAAATATATGAGCATAGACTTCCTTAGTTTCTGTCAAAGTCCATTAATGTTCCATTATTGACTGCAGCACTTAGATGTGAGGTGCAAATTCATTCATTTCTCACTGAGAAAGAGAAAACTCAGGTGAAATGGCCTGATGTCAACCCTTCTAATCCTGCAGTGGTGATTAGCAGATGGGCAGCAAGCAAAAGTCAAAGGAACTCATGCATAAAGTGGGCCAAGTCACAAACCACCGAAGTTGCTATAAAATCATGGCCAAACATAGCAGTAAAGGACAAATATTTAGGCAGTGTCAGTCAGTCAACTAATGTATGTATCAGCATATTAGTGAGGAAATCCCCAGAAGCTCTGTGGGAGTTTTTCTTTTTGATCTGCCACCACCTGCCAGGCTGCTGGCATTGCTGCTGCAGCCACCAGGCAGGCGGGAGCAGCTCCCCTGGGACTCGAACGAGTTGCTCCTTAAGGCAAATAGCCACTTCATTAATTCAAAGGCAAACTGAGCAATCAGCAGCAGGTGAGGAGCAAAAGACGGGGAACCAGACTAGAGGCAAGCTTGTCTGCGTACCCCAGAACAGTGACAGGAAAGCTCCTTCTCTACTTGTTAATAGCAGCAAATGTTCTTCTTTGCTGTCAGACTTGCACAATCTCCATTTTGCTCACACCAAATTCTGGTGCCTCTCCTCATCCTCCTGAGATCCTCAGCCAAAAGGCACGTTTGACATCTGTGAAGCCTGAAGTCTTGGCTCGCATGAACACAAGCACTGGTAGACTTGAGATGTTGTTTTAAGCACCTGACATCCTCCATCTGTCTTCTTTATTTTAATTATTTCTAGTCTATAGGGTGACCTAATCAAACAAGCTCCCGTCTGATGTCAAGGTTCTTTCTTTGCTTTAATCTCTTCACATTTCTATATAATTTCTTTTTCCTCTGGAACTATCAAAGTATTTTCTTTAACAAGCCCATCAATGAAAAACAAAGTCTGCATTCTTGAATTCTAAGTCACACATAAACCTTAAAGATGCTGTTTGCTCAGTGTTGACAGAAGCAGTCGTCTGCCCTAATTTACCTTCATCGCATGTTTTTATTAGAGCTGTGAGAGCATGCATAAACTCACCAGGGGGACATGCACATTACAGGGCTCTTTTCTTAAACTCTCTCAGCTCTAATAAAAACACATGGGCTAAAGCACTGTCCTGTGTTGGGACAGTAATACCTCTCTGTCTTGTTTTCTTTCAATATCAGAACAATTGTCTCTGAGAATATTCACTCACTTAAAGTCATCACAACAGGAGTGAAGGAATGGTCTTCAAGGAATGGTCTCAAGGAACTGTCTCTCTTCTTCTGCTCAGTCCTACACAGCTTAGTAGTGCTTTACCTCTAACTCAGGTATCAAATCTGATATCCCTTTTCTAACCCAATTATTTTTCACGTGCTTAGGGGGAGAGAGTGGTGCCATGGACTAGCACTAATGGACCTCCAGAAGTAACCAAAATGGCCCACCTGTTGCTATAGAATCACATTTTCTAAACAGGATTTTCATATCCACTGCGAAATTTTTGAGGCCCTACCAACTGACAAATATTAGATATGGATGTGTACAACCACATGCATAAACATCAAACGGAGACAATACGAGCTCAACAGTAGAAGGGTTATCACTGTGGCTGATTGGGGTGCTTCACATTTAACTTGTAGAAATTACTTAGATTAGAGAAAGGTGTCATTTGATCTTCCATTTTTCCACAGGTGCTGCCAAATAGTTTTCTAAATCAGTCCCAAATGTGTCCTGGTCTCTGTGTTGGGCCAGTGTGAGTATAGTAGTGGTTTTGTTCCTTCTTGCTACCTTTGCTTCTCCCCCCATGCTTCCTCCCAGAGTTTGGGCCGAGAGCACTGAGCCCCAGAATATCGCATGAGTTAGACAAAACAAAGCTCCGATGTGCGCTAGTTGTAATAACCTGCAGTGTCTCCCCTGTCATCCCAAATTACTGGAACACACTGTGTTTTAGCCCTGCCTACCTACATGCCTGCCCGTCAGAGAGCGGTGCCTCCTCCTCATCAACCGGGCTGGTGCAGGGTCAGGTGTCAGCTCCTTCTTCCTGAAACATGCTTGCATTGCATTCTGCTTGCCTCTGAGGTCATGGGCAAACAGTGCTTATGCTGGTCACCTGCGGGGGACTTCATGAGTTATGTGGCTTCTCAGAAATGTTTTGGGGTTTGCTGGCTGTACCCAGTAGTACTGGGGAGATTGGTCACTGCTAGCAAGTGAGTCAGGCACACGAGACTCCCCAATACCTGACTGGTGCCTTCAGCTGGGGCATAAACCAGCCTCCCCATTGCGAGTTAGGCGGAAATTTTTCCCTTCATGCCAGGCTGGCAAGGCTGTGTGTTTTGGAGCTGTGCTTTGTTTAAAAAATAACTCTTCTATGACATGGTATGCAAGCCATTTCTAAAAAGATCCTGGATATGCATTTAATAAACTCTGCTGTCATGTGGAGATAGGTCTTTGGTGATGTCATTGATCACTTGCTATCTTAATGAAGTTCATTGTAATTTTGGTCTTTTACCTTACTTTTGGGTTTTCTAGTGGGTGTTGAGAAACCACTGCAGGCCATGGTGGATGGGCTGTGTAGAAAAATGCTCTCCAGGCTCTTCTGTGCAAGATATTGCTGCAGTCTCAGGTGACTGGACTTTAAGAGCTAATGTACTGTTTCAGCCTTATAGTTGTATAAGCCAGGTCCATTGAAATAGTTTATGTAGTAGGTCTTTGAAAATTCATCTCAGCCAGGCAGAAACAGATTAGAAAGCCCTTGTTGAAGTGTACAGCAAGCACTAACAGCCAAGAGACCACGTGTATTTGAAGGCAGTAGACTCTTCCATTGGATTAGGTGGGTCCAGCAGAAAAGTTTTCCAGAGCCACATGGTGAGGGAATTCACACCTACCACTTTACTGCAGCCCCGTGTGCCTTAAAGGGGGTTGAGGCTACACAGCAACATGACTGTAATCTATCCCAGTGTACTCATTGGCATAGTTGAAAGATAAAGGTATAAAACTAGTATTTCAGGTAAATCAACGGAAATATGGCACAAAGTGGTAAAATACATGTTTTCCCATAAATCAGTGAATTGCAACATAACTTGTATTTTTTCTCCACTTACACCTGCAAATACTGTGTGTTGCATTCATCGGAGGACTCAGTCCTCAAATAGCTCTGAGATTGCATACATTCTTGCATGTGATGTTTTTAATCACTGATACTTTGCACTCTGTTTCACTTACTGCTGCCTTACATCCAGTTGTCTTTCTTAGGAAGGTTAATGACGGAAAGGAGTTTGATTATTTTGTAGGTTGCCATTTGGTCTCGCCTTCCACATACTTTTTCCTCGTAAAAAAACCAGCAAGCGTGGTAGAATCCCATATGTATGGCCTGGCACAGCGCCAGTGAAGACCCCACCCACCCAGCAAACCAGATTTTTTACAGTACTTTCCTGAAGTGTGAGTATATGAATTTGGAGAAAACATTGTGGGAAGAACTCTAAGGGATTGAAAGGGCTTGTTTTGTTTTTATTTGGTTTGCACAATGTAATTTTTTGCTTGCAGCAATATTATTTAATGATGATCATGGCAGAAGTAATTCCTAGTGTCAAGCAAGAGTCTGCTTGACACTAGGAAAAAAAGTCCTGTTTAATCTTGTGTTTATTTTAAACTGTTTTTTAAAAAGCATCAGTGGACCACTAAGTGCTCAAGAGAACAACTGGAAAGGCAAAGTTCAGGGTCTCAAATGCATCTCTGCTACACTTTCAGATGTGAGGTGACTAACATGGCTAAGGACAGGGATGTAAATGGAAAAGGACATGCATCATTTTCTACCTATGAATATCCAAGGTAAGATACAGACACTTCTAAGGGATGACTAAATTTTTACACTAACAGTTGCCTAATTCACCTTTTAGAGCCTGCCTAGAGATTATGCTTCGAAAGGAGCAATTTGGAGGAAGAGACTTGGAGAATCAGGCTAGAAAGTCATATCATGTTCAATAGGGCAGCATGAACACAGGGATTCAGAAGGCTCTAGAAGGGGAAAATAGGGATATAATAATTGGCACTATGGATAGATTAGTGAAGATTGATACATGAAGGAATTATAGTTAAGAAATAGGCAACACTCTTCTGTCCAGCTGTCCTTGGGTCACACAACTGAGCTATGTGAGTGGACTCCACATCAGGATTGTACTGTACTAAGCTAGGGGCACATGGTGACAACATGGTGGAGAATGGCTTGAGAAAGCTGAAATTCCCAAAGCCTGAAATGGACTGAAGGTAATGTCTCTTGGTGCCATTGCTTCCTTTTGATGTTTGCTTTTGATAATGTCTGTTAGTGCCATCGCTTCCTTTTTTTGCACACATAAAGTGCTTTGCTGGGCACAGAAGTACGTAGGAATGCTTCAGTATCATCAAAGGTAGTGGAAAGAGAAATCCCATAACTTAAAAGTGTATTTCCACACTGTTAACAAAGGTCTTTTGGTAGAATGCAACCTGTATTGCTGCTAATCTACCAAAGATGTCAATCCAGGAGAACAGTGTCCAAAATCAACCCAGAGAAATTTCCTCGCAGTGGCCACAGTGTGAGAATAATTACTGCCACCTTTGTATCATACGGATTTCATATCTTTCAACAGACTTTTCTATCATCCTAGCAGTAGTGATTTGTGAAACAAATGAGGTCCCATAAGTGAAAACATAAGTTGAGTAAGTGACCTTCATGCATAAAGGTATAAAATAACAAACCAAGCATCGCAACAAACCAACAGTGCAGTGTGCACAGATGGAAGCAGACAAAATAAATTAAAACAATGATGATCTCTCCTGTATTTCCCAGTATCTCAAAGTCTCTGAAAAGTTACCCACTTATTTTTCTTTCCAGTTGCTTATATTCAGATTTTTAAAAGCCCAGAACAGATGTTTTCCCTGTCATTTGATGACAAATTGAGGGAAGGACTACTATAACGTCAGTAACTAATTGAGCTAGTAATTTAATCATAAGTTAGATGGCAAAATTTTCTTTATTTTCAGTAATAATTTTTACTCTCTTTTCTGCTCTTTAAGATTAAACCCACTGATTTAAACCATCATATTAAAACTCAGAACAAAAAAGAACTTATAAAAGGAAGTAGCTGAATGCTAGTTTCAGGATGTTTTTATTAGAATAGTTTTAGAAGAAATTGTTGGTGAAATATTGTTCTTGTAGCTCAGTTTTCCTTACCACTGAGGAAAATCAGAAGCAGAAAAGGAGGTGGTTTCTGGTCACACCACAAGTCTGGAGAATTAGGGCTAAGTCTCTGCTTACTGTTTAAACTCATAAAATGTGTAGGCTCATCGCTTAGTTCAGTAGAGTTGCTCTGATGAGCTGGAAGCTGTGCCAGCCCGTTCACCCGGGTTACTTCTAACCAGATGTACAAGCCCATATTGTGCCTTTCCGTACCTGTGTCCTCAGTGCCGACAGGAAGGAGATGTATCCTTCTGTAAGCAGAATACAGCCACGATAACGTGTCATACCAGAAGAGATTTCTTTATTCCAGAGATTGATGTGTTTTATAATGGTAACAGAAATGCTTTCCATGCAAATTCTAGCACTGACACAATGAACTCAACAGATTTAAACCAGGAAAGAATTTGAACAATACATCTAGAGTAGAAAAATCAGAAACAGAAAAACAGAGTGTTTTTTTTTTGTTTGGATTCTTTTTCATTTCATTTTACTGTTTTATATGCTGAGTTCCCAGAGTCTCTGGAAGTTTGAATGCCTCTACCGGGGAAGAGGCCCTAGCAGAGGCATAAACTGGGCACTTTTGTATACCTGGTCCCATGTTTTCACCTAATGCATGTATGACATTTGACATATAGCTAACATACATGCAGCTACGCAGCCAGCTATCTATGCAAGCAGCATTGCATGAACATTTTTATTTTCTGTGTTTATTAAGGTTTTCCATACCCTTCCATCGCCTGTGGGGGTTTAAAACAAAGTTATGAAAAGCACTACTGCTGCATCAATATGACAAAACTCCAAAACAGAGAAAAAGCTAGGTTACAGCCCTAACAATTCAACCAGCTGAACCATTTTCTGTGTGTAATCAAATGTGCCTGTCTCACTATCACGCTTAAGCACAGCTATTGGTGGCTTACTCCAAGGGTGTACAACCGAATACGAGAAAATCCTGTTTGTAGCCTGTCTCATGAAAAGCAAAACATAGATTATGCTCTGAAAGTTGTC
The DNA here is from genome assembly GCA_013401315.1 of Balaeniceps rex. NCBI lineage: Eukaryota > Metazoa > Chordata > Aves > Pelecaniformes > Balaenicipitidae > Balaeniceps > Balaeniceps rex. The sequence goes on from VYZW01022251.1 coordinate 39,406, forward strand.
TACAAAATTGCTCTTGGTCTGACCTGAAGATCAGGTTGGTTTTCAGCATTATGAGCATCTCAGCTCAGTTGCCTGTTCATGTTTCTGTGCTGCCCAGAGCAGTTTTCCTGGAGAAATAAGAGTGTCCTCTGGTGGCTGATATCCCGCGGCAAATCCCGCAGGTCTCACACTGAGAGAAAGTGGGGTCTGTAGGCACTGTAAGCTGCTGAGCCAATTAACCCTTATTTTTATTTTGTAAATCAGGTAGTCTTTTTTGCTATGCAGTATCTTATTTTCCTTGCAAGTATCCTTGTTATTCAAAATGCCCTATGATTAATGAAAATGCTTGAATAGAAGCATGTCCTCTCCTCATGAGTATATGCAGTGGCCCTGACATTCTCACTGTTGCAACCGTGGCATTCGTACCACTTGTAAGGGGACATGACAAGATGGGTTAAATGACTTCTGCCATGAGATTTTCATAACAATAGGTTGTGCCTGTGAAAGCTTGTAACTCAGCTTGCGTGCACCCACATCACACAGTGCTGTGGGAGCTGCTTTTGCCACGAGGGCTAAGATTACAGAGCAGCTTCCTACCCAGCCTCGTGACTCCACGCGTGCACACATGCACGTTTCCAAAATACTCTGTTCTGGGGTATGAGGGGTTTTTTGGTGGACTTGCTCTATGCCAGAACATTCAGCAAAATCTTTTGAGCTTTTTGGGAGTTATGAGAGGATAGCAATGATGCTTTTCCTGTTAGTCGAAAAATTCCAACCCCTGTTTATTTCAGCAAGCAGCAAATAAAGCTACTGTGTGTCCCACAGTGTGTCTCCACAAGCCTCTCCTTCTGCAATCATCCTCCTCTTTCCAGAAAGCATTGCTTTCAGTTTCCCCACTGCAAAAGCAAAAACTATCTCCCTCTGCTCTCTCTCCTTTCTATCAAACCTGTTCTTCCTTTTCCTAGAAAATCCTTGCTTCTCATTTTCCCCTCAATCTTTTTAATACCAGCTGCTCCCCTGCTTGGACCATACCTATTCCTTTTCCCAGTGGGCAGAGCCCAAAGTGTCACCATCTGTTGGTAAGATCACAAATGAGTGGAATTTGGCCCCATATCAACCACCTGGACAGGACCCCAAAGTCAGGACTCACAAGA
>VYZW01022263.1:2447-27112 GCA_013401315.1 Balaeniceps rex
GAGGCTTGAAATGTCCCTTGAATAGAAGACTAGAGACAGTCACATCCTTTATGGAAGAAGCTTTTCTTGTAGGTTGGCCTTTCTACTTTTTTGCTTAAATTTCTATGCAACGATTTTATTGTCCAATTGCTGCCAGTAAAAGTTATTTCTTTTGTCTAACAGGCATTTCTCCGAGTTCCTTGCCTGTCTCTACCACAAAAACCCCTCTTTCCTTTATTTCATTACCTATATTTTAAGCAGACTTAGTGTCTAATCTTTGTTTCCTTTACCCCTTAATTTTCATAGTAAATATTGCCTTAAAGTTTAGATCTAATTACTTAAATCACTTGGGAATGTCCAACATACATAAAGGTGATTAAAACTGCAGTGCTCAGTGTAATGCACAGAGAAAATCGTATGTGGAATGGAGGTATCTTGAGAGTCCATATAGTGAGATACAGAGGGTGAATAGTGATAATGATAACATGTGCATATACTGCAAGGCTCCTCGAGCGCTTATTTTTGGCAAAAGTATTCGCTATCTTTTACAGTGGCCCAAAATAACACTTCATGGCTGTCATTCTCTTCATAATCACTGCCTTTCTGTCTGTCTCGTTGCTCTGGAATTCCCCTGAGCTGAAACGCTGCGTGGTTTCCTGCTACACTGTGCATTGGGAAGCTCATCAACTGGGCAGACTTCCAAATTGGCAAAAATTTGGAGGCAGGTATCTTTGTGTTCTCTTCACCCTTAAATATGCCATCACCTGACTCACGAAATCAGCAGATGATTCAACATGAGGTCTGTCGCTTTGCCAGCGATGGTCGCTGTAGTGAGCTGGGGGAGAGTCTGGGAGTACAATCTGAAAAACTGTCTTGCATAGAGCAGTAGAATTGCTTTTATGGTTCCTCCACCACATTTCCAGCATCTGTGTAAGGTATAAATGTAACTTATCTCAGAGCAGTTTCCTGTATTTTGGTCAGTATCGTAGCAATAGGTCTGACAAGAAAGTTGTTCCTCTTAACACACTAATTCTTGTCTATAGTCTCAGCTCTAGTTAATGCACATCTTTATTTTTTTTGTCTGAAAATGATTATCCACTTTCTGATCAATTTTTCCATGCTTTTTAGTTTGGGGTCATCTGTATGTTGCATCCATATACAGTTTGATTTATTCTCCAGTTCATCATTAAAGATATTAAATTGTATCAGTCAACATGACAACAAACATGGTTGTCTCTATTAAACTTTATATCCTTTTTTTCCTTTTTAATTTTTATTTCTAAATGTTTTTCTACAACATACTAATACATTGATCAGGTATTGTCTTGTCAGATTTCTTACCTTAAAATTTCAGTTATAAGCAGCTGCTTAGATTTTTGGTCAAATTAAGAACATCTTTCTCCTCCTCCCTCTTTCTTCTCTGCCCTATCAAGCAATTTTTTCCTCATTTGTTGGGGTGGGGTTTGGTTTTGTTTTTTCAAATAAAGCAATTTGGGTGGTTGCCACTGTCGCTCCTCTTTGAACCTGTATTTCTCAGGATTGAGCACTGCAAAATGCTTCCACAAATATCTCCTGCTATTGATTTATTTTTATAAAAATGTTCAGCTTCTGCCAAACACAAGAGGGACTTTAACTGGAACACAGGTTCACAGAAGAAGTGTTAGAGGTAGAAGTATCCATGGAAACAAACTTTACTGCACCTGTTTGGATATTCTTCAGTCATCCCAACCAGAGGTAGAAACCAGTATTGGCTAACGTGTCTTTGAAGACTCACAGCTAAACAGCACAGCCATAGCTCTGTTTAATGCCGATCTCTAAGGAAACTATTGACAGATCCAACAGGTTCCCTTTACAGGACAAATACTGTTGAATAATTGTGGTAAAATAATGGATCCAATACCCTGGTATTGTCTTTGTAGAAAAAAGACTAAATTTTTTTAAAGGTTTTATTGTCTCAAGTTGCATCATTAGCTCTATTTACTCCCATTTTGCTCTTTTTTTTGAAAGCAGCTGTGTTAAATCCTTTCATTAACCTTCAGCATTTTCCCTGCTCTTGCATCTGAGCTAATCCATAGCAATGACTGCAGACAGCCCCTGCTCACCTGATTCAATCAAGCAGTTCCGCTTACTTCACAGCGATGCACAGTTAGGAATATCATAGATGGGATTAGATGGACAAATACATGAGAAGGAAGCAAGATTCAACTGCTCAACACACTTCTCATAATCCAGCCCTCAAGTGATTCTCCCTGAATTTCTAAAAGAGATCTCTAAAACATGTTGTATGAGTGTTTAACTTTTTTTTTTTCTCTTTAGTTTTATTCAGGCACTTAGCATCTAAGCCAATTTGTAAGGGTCTAACTGCTTACCATGTGCCTCTAGATGCACACTCTCTTGCGGTGAGCTCGCCAGCATACAATTTCAAGCCTGAGTTTGCAAATCCAAGCTGCTGTCCCTCTTGAATTTGGCCCTAAGTACAGGGCCTCACTGGTTTTATGCTGTCATTTTTAGGCGATTTATGATTCCTAGGGGGAGACAATTTTTTTTTTAATCTGGTTAAAAACTGAACTCTTAATCTAATTTTTGGTTATTTTCTCTGTTGCTCTTCAAGATAAACCCAACCTGGGGATCAGGTAGAGACTTCTCAAGTTGATAGAAGTTGGAAAAGGAAAATGTGAGCTGACAGCAGAATTGTTGGCCTAGTGTCCACCCCTTCATCCCATTCTCTGGTTCATTCCTCTGGATTTCTTGCCAAAATAACTGACTACTTATGAAGTAAATCCTTATTTTATTAAAATTAACAGGTAATGTGTAACTACAGATACAGGAGCAGAAAATAATATATTCTGTACCGAGGAATGTCAGTGTAGCTCATGGATCTTAAAACTGCAGTTACTTTTTTTTTTAATGAAGACATCAAATATGCTCAAGGCTTCTCAGATGATTCATGGTTTTTTTCTGAATTCCCATCTTGTTTGTATCCTTCCTTAGTTCAGTGTTGTACACAAGTCTGTATGATATGCATTTGTTATACAGTACTTCCCGTAAGCTGAGCTAAGGATTCACCAATGAGACTCGCATAGTGACACAAATGATTGGTTTCAGACTTCCTTAATTGCATATGGGTTGAGTCCCAGGAGCCACGTTAGAATCCCTTGCTTTCCAGCCGTGCATTCTTCCAGAATATAACAAAAGGCGCTCTTGCCAATTATAGTTGTTCTCTGTAAATGGGGCAGTGAAAATTAATGGGATTTGCCTGACAACAGGTCAAAGATCTTTTTAACTTCTTTCTGTTTAACCTATTGGCTTGATAATGCTGGAAATAAATTCTTGAGAGAGATGTTCTGCTTTGTGTCTTAATCTATGGCAATTAGATCACATAGTCTGAAATAACTATGAAGAAATGAAGCTTTATTTGTTGTTTACTGAGTAAATCTTCATGGTGTCATTACAGAAACACTTTTGGCACCAATCTGAGGAAACTGGATTCGGTATTCACAAATCAATCCTTTGTATGATGTTTAAAAACAAAACAAAATTTCTTACAAAAAAAAAAAAGAAGTCTAGACCTTGTTAATATGAGTTTAAGGGGTTTTTCACTCAAAAAAAGAGTTCTTAAAATGTAAGCATGGGCCCTTTATGCCAAAACTAAACAATTATTTTTCTATCAAAGAAGCCTGTCTCCCCCTCAAAATTATTTTCATTTCACTTTGGAAGTAAAATTGGCTTGAAGATGATCAATTACAGCTCTCTAATATTACTCTGAGACTACTATAATCTTGTAATTGTCTTCAGTAATCGTGTCCCTGTAGGCCCTGATCATTCAACTGGTAAAACAAATGTGCTCATTTTGACGTTAGGCATGAAATACATTCCTGGGACTTCAGTGAGATTAAAAAAATGTCAACTGTGAGGAACCAGGGAGTACTGCACCTTCCTAACCACTTACAGTTGAAAACGAGCGGTATTCCCTCCAGGCATGAACAAGACTGGTGTGTGTTACAACCAGCAGTGATGTGAGCTGTATGGATTTACATTAGAGCATATAGTGGATTGGCACTTGGTGGAACCTGATGCATCAGGGAAGGGGGGAGCAACTGCAGAACATTACAAATGCATGGTAAATGTAATGAATAATTAGATGCATCCCTCAAGGACGGATTTAGACAGCTATAGAAAATGTTCCTAGGTAATTCACAACAATGCTAGTTTTGTTGGTTTTCCCATAATCTGGTGGGATTGTGAGCAAGCAATGTACATGATAAAGGACTGAGAAATGTAGTCAGTAGAGTCAGCATAATTATTAGTAATTATTATGGTAATTAATAATGGTAATTTTTTGTACTGATGGATCCCACCTTTTCAATTAGCTGGGCATGAGACAAGGGTCTCTTGGCAGAAAAGAAGGAAGAAAAAGCGCTCTTTGGTTTAGTTTGCTTGTAACCAGCCCTAGAGAGGATAGGGAATTAGGGCAGAAAGGAAGCCTGTGACAGGCCAGTGATTGCTATCGGTTATTTGCCACTGGTGGTGTTGTTACTGTCTTATTTTTTTAGTAGCAGTTGTATAATTTGTTGACATCATTAGCTAGGAATAACTGTCTCTAACCTGCATTTTGCCTGAAGTTTGCTATTGCTTTGTCAGACAGAAGAAAGACTTGTGTGCCCGAAGGCTGTATTTCCTAGTCTAATAAGCCTCACCCTCTGCCTGCAAGCATGTTCAGAACAGGAAAAGTGACTGAAGAGACTTGTTCATGGGAAAAATCCGTTCTGCTCCTTTGGAAAGCAAGTACAAAGATGCATGTTTTAATTTGCGTGAGCTAGCACCTGAGGCCGAAGCAAAGGACAGCCAAATCGGTTATCAGTCGCTTTGACCTGGGAGGGTAGTGCCTGGAGTTGACCTTGGGAACAGTAGTTTTATGGAAAATAATGCTCAAAACCCTTAAAAAGATAGCCAAGGGGATGTTGAAGATAGTAACTGCTAAGGTGGGCCCAAAAAAGTGCCTGCAAATGCCTTTATAAAACTTATGTGTTACATGGTCTTCAGCCTCATCTACTAGTGTTTTCATGGCTTTTCTAGTGTCAGTAAAAAATTGTCATGGCCTGCAAGGGGTTTCTCACGGGCACATGCTTAACGCCAACTACAAACGCTACGGGTCTTGTGCAACACCTACCTCGAGACCTCCTGCTTCATGAGCGACTGCTGCGTGCAAGTGCCCGTGCAGCCTTGCCACTTGCATGCTGCATGGTGTGCTTTCTTAACTGTTATCTTACCAACTTAGCTACTACTTCAGAGTACATCTACTCTTTGAGATAATTCAAAAACTGTGAATTCATTTCATTGATCTTGACGTTTTACTTTTATATTCATCCTACCAAAAAAGAGGCTCTTCTCAGTGAATCCGTGTGAACCGTGATGGCACATATACAGAATGGGATTTCTGAAAAGCTATACTGTGCAGCAGGTAGGAGGATGCTGACTTCTGAATCATTTATCAGAGCGTTAATCAACCATGCAATAGTTTCCTGTTGCAAGCTCAGCCTTTGTCATCCTGAAATATTGAAACCGGGGAGATTTAAATACTCTGCAAATATATGCCCGGTCATGGGGAAAAATGAAAAATGCCAACCTCTGATTAATGATATTAAAGGCATTTTGACAGTGTAGAGCCGAGTGTCCGATGCTCTCACCCTGAACTTCGCGTGTTTCAGTTGTGCTTCCTGGGAATGAGCTGGGAGCTGGTAGCAATACGCTGCCTTCGAGGGACTTGGTGGATCAGCGCAGTCAGTTTCCTGCTGCTGCAGCTGGCATCCCATTTACATGGATGGCTTTTTAAAAGCAGCTAATGGGAGGAGGTTGTGTTTTGGGGGGGATTGGGTGAGTTGGTTTTTTTCTCCCCCCTTCTTTCTTCCTGTATAGCCACCTGGGAGGCCATTTCACAATCTGATTGCTGAAATGGTGGTTAGGATCATTCGCTCTTGGGAAGTTTTGTAGTTCTTGTACTTTAGCTTATGGAGTTGTTTTCCCTCCTTGGGGCTTACCTCAGTCACACTTAGAGCAGCAATCCCATTCACTTTTTATTTTGGCTAATCAAGCCAAAGCCTCTCGGTTCCCAATTTCCTTCTGTTCCCCAATTACCCTGGTAGTCTTTTTCAAACCAGTTTTAGTTTCTGGCTTTTATACAGCTCTGGTAGCCTTTGTTCAGCATTTCAAACGAGGTAATTAGGTCCTTGTACAGCAGCTTGAATGTTGAAAATACTTATAGATTCAATTTTTCCTTTTTTATCACTGCATGGCAGCTTAAAGTCAGTCTGAGATCACCTTGGTTGTTCTTCAACTAGTTTTCCATTTGACAAGCTTACATCAGAAAACTTTGCTACTGCCTGAGCCTGAGCTCGCATCTCATAATGCTGAGTTTTACCCCATTCTGGTTTCCTTTGTCATTCATAAGCTTGGGTTTGCATAAAGCAAATTGTTAGTTGACAAATATTGCTAATAAAAGCATGTTGAGAACAGCTCAGAAATGAGCGCTCTTTCAATAATTCAGGATAACAAAAATAGATAAAGAAGATAAATCTGAGAGTAGATTTTTATATTTTATTTTGAAAAACATTTTTTGTAATTATTTTACACTTATTTTCTACTACAAGGAGGGCGGGGAGCAAAAACCCCAAGCTCCTGGACTACATTAACCATATTTAAAAAGCCACCTTTCCAAACTGATTATTTAGGAATAATAACACTTTGGCTTCCACCCTGCAAATCAACTAAACTTTAAACACGGTAAAGGTCCCAGCAGTTTCTCTAGTAGTGAAGTCAATTACTTGGCATACAGTTATTTATTGCCTTGAATAGATTATTTAGGACCAGCTATTTGTTCAAACATACCGAGAGGTATAAAATGAATTATCCTAGGTAGGACTGCATAAGGTGTGTAACAAAAGGGGAAAATTGCTGGGGTGTTTTGGGTGGGTTGTGGTGTGGGGTTTTGTCTTTTTTTTTTTTTTTTTTTTTTTTTTTTTCTTCTTTGGTTGTTTGGGGTAATGTTGTTTTTGTATGGGTGTTTTGGTTTGGGTTTTTAAGGGATTTTTGGGTTTGTTTTGTATTAGTTTTTTTGCTGCTGTTAGGTTGGGGGTTTTTGTGGGTTGGATTGGTTTGATGAAAATAAATCCAAAATGTTTTCTCACACTTCGGCACTCTGGTTGAAATTTGGTATTAGACTTTAATCATCTACAGAGTTAAATCCCATAGGCATTATTTTAAAACCTCAGTGATAACCCTGAATTCTGTAACTACACTTAATCAAGTAATACTTTTGAGATTTGTCTCACAAGCTTGGAGTTTTTTCATGTTCAGGGTTTGGCTTTGCCCCTTTTCTACCAGCTTTACCTGATCTCCCTGTGGAATTCACTCACAGACAGAATTCATCCCAAAACACAGTCTGCAGATTGAAATCCACAATTTGTTAGTTACTGCTACAACTCAAACAAGGTCCCCAAAGCAAAATACTTGAACTCAGGTGCTGCTCAGAAGACATCAGAGTCTTTTACTGTGGCATATATCAGGAAAACTGTGTGTCATTGTTTTTAATAGAGCCCACTTCTTCTTTTTCTTTTTTTTTTTTTTTTAAGTAAATAATCTCCAAACTTGATTTCTTGTCAGAAAGATATGGGAGTGAGCAGAGTATGTACAGAAGAAAATCCTGGTATTTATAAGCTACTTAAGCTATATAGAGATTGTGATATGTCTGCTGAGACCTTGATTCCTCTTGCATGTCAGCCAAATAAAATTAATATTGGAAGAAATAATTCTGCTGAGAAAAGTTTGTGAATTTAATAGGGGGAGCGGAATTTGTACTTACCACGTTATTCAGCAGTTGAGGTTCTGTTTACATAAATTAGCTTTAGCTAAAATAGCAGTAAACCATACACTCCTGTTTTGTCTTCTGCACAGCATAGATGTTTCAGGAGATAACTTCCAATTTAATTTCCAGATGTGCTGTACAGCCAACAGAGTGCAAAAGGGATAACAAAACTTTGCACTTGAGCAAAATCCTTTTGGACTATCTGATTTAATAATATAGAAGAGAAAATAAAATTTCCTCCTAGGTTCTGGGTTGGTATAAATAGACATAACGTTGACTTCTGTAGGCTATTGTTATTTAGAGTAGCTGAGACTCTGTCTCAAAGATACGTTTTTTGTGAACTTTATTTCTGTCACAGGTGCTTTTTAATTGAAAGCGTGGCTCTGTTTAAAGGGAAGGGGGGAAAAAAAAGGCAAGGAGAGGGGCAGGGGGGAAAAAAAAGCAAACCCTTTTTCTTCCAAAACTCCATCTACTCATATTAGAGGTAACTAACTTTATTTTTTAAGGAAAAAAATATTTGCTGAAAAACTTCAGCATTTAAAATTTGTTCTTAACATTTTCTGGGGGAGGGTGGGGAAATACTGCTACAGATATCCCCTAACACCACCTCCTGGCCTCATCCCAAAAGTCTCCCACAGGCTACATATCACGTAATATCATTGTCTTTTCCTCCTCAGTAATCTATTGTTCTGTTCTTCACCTCTCCATTTCTCATCCCCCTTCCACCCCAGGAGTTCACCAGTACCTGACTCCTGACGTGAGCAATGGCAGAATTAGAAAATGTGGCCCTGAGGTTGCTGATACAAGCTCAGAGCTAAGGAGGAGCCATCTGCCCATCAGAGATGGGCTCTAGCCATGCTTCCCCACAGCACAATTAAAATTACAATTACAGCTCTGAATAAAATTGGTTGTATGTGATGCCTAAAGTCACTTTGAGAGAGAAGGTTCTTGTAGATGATGGTGCTGCAAAGACTTACTACTTAGCTGGTTAAAAATGACACGTATCTGGGTCGTGAAGCCCAGTATAATTTAAGACCTGCCGTTATCGTAAGTGGTTATTAATTTTGGATGCTTCTCAATGAGCACCCAGTGTGTTAATTGGAATGGGACTTTCTGGGTGAGAAAGTCCTCTTTGCATCCATGAGTACGCGTTAAGTCTAAGCTGTAGCTTTTTAAACAAGAAATACCAAAAATAGGAGCCGGGTCCTCAACTGGGGTTGGAAAAATAGTTGTTTCAGAGCAATTTTTGTAAGGTAGATTCTTTTGATCAATTTTTTTATGGCCAAAGTGTTTCCTGACATGTGAAAAGTCTGTTTTCAAGAGGGCTGCATAATGCATTTCACTGTAATGATGAATTAATATCTTTGTGCTAACAGTAAGTCTTAAAGCATAATTCAGCTTCATTAATAGAGCAAATTTGTTGTGCATCCCACTTCCACCATGCTCAAGCACGTAAATGGTGCCCTTGATATTCTGTAACAAGACTGCTTGTTTCCTGACAGAGGAAGACGTGTTGCGTTAACATGAAGAAATGAATCCTTTCTAATTATTTATTTTTACCATATTCAACATAGGCGGGATAATTAATATGCAGCAGGGTATGGTCTGGATGACCAATTAACTTCACATAAATGCGTTCTGGTAATTACTCCCCATACAGCAATGCAAATATTAGATTAACTTTTAGGAGTGAATTTTATGGATCTTTGAGTTGGAGTAATTTAAGATTAAATAAATCAACTGAACTTCACCTGAGGTGTTTTTGTAAAACCTCCAGACTGTTTTTTCTCCCTTCTGCCTGAACATGGAACTGCACGAGTCAGCGCCACCTGTACGTAATCTGAAATTCCCAGGCAGTACCTTTTGCTATTGACTTGCATACAAACCAGGGTGGGCGTTCAGATAGACCCGTGTGCCTTTCTGAAGACAGTAGGTTAAGTTTGCTTTGTATTATTTTCACGCTGCATATATACCCAGACAAATACTTCTGAAAATCATTCAAGGCCGTTGAATTAATACCAGAATCAAACAACCTTTTAAATTAATAGCGAGTAATTGGATGCATTGCAGGCACTAATTAAATCTTTAAACAAAGCTGCACACACCTGCCTGCTGGTATCTGTCACCCAGAGACTGCTTACCATATGCGTATGGCTGACTTGCTGACAGCGCTGTCTCCGAGACCAACATTTTGTATGAGGCGCCCTTATTTTTCCAGACTTTGCTCTGAATTTCTCATGGCCTTTTCTTCTTGAGAACCACCTTTGCACATGCAAACCAATTAGCTAGACTGTAAGATTTCTGCTCATACGTCATCAGTTTATAAATGAGAAAGGTTGATACATCTTATGATCAGCTCTGAGTAATGATATAATAATAGTAAAAGCAATTGTGATTGTGCATTCTCAAAGCTCTTTACAATCATGATCTCTACAAAAGGGTCAGCTCTGTGGCTCAGGGAATACATAACCGTTTTCCAACTGGTCAGATTAATACGAAGGAGGAATGAGTAGTTAATTATACCCTTGCAGAGAGACCAAGTGCCCAAACTGCTGTCATGACAGACTGTACAAGTATGGTAAAGAGAAAGAGATCTGGAAACCCTATTTAATAGGCCTCCTAATTCATGTAGTTCAGCCATATGCTTACATTTCTAAGTAACCCCTTTTTAGCTCTGTATTCACACAATTATTTCCATGGACATTAACTTTTGCATTTGTGGCAACTTAATTTGGGGAATTGCAAGAAGCGGAGCACCTGAGCCCTGCTCTGCCTGTGAGCGGATGTTGACCCCCACCTTCCAGCCCCTTGCCGGAGGAACATTGGTTAATAAGCATTGGTTGAGGCGAATAAAGGATTTTTTTCATAGCGCGTGATCCAACTGTCCAAAGGTGCTTAATCTCAATTATATAAATTCATCTCCATCCTATGAAGTACACTTAGAGAGACTAATAGAAGCTGCTGTTGCAATGAGCTTTTTTAATGGCATTAAAATTGAAAACTCGATGTGTTTCCAAGTGCTGTTTAACAAATGATTTGCCTAAATATCGAATTTGATTTAAATATTTTCAGTCAAGATAGACACACACATGGAAAATTCCAGATGAATGGATTTAACAGAAATAACATTACATAGGGATGTCCCAAAAAATGGACTTCACAAAGGAGGTTACTTGTAAATTAGTTTGGCACTGAAGACTGGTCTGCTGCTCCCCTATATGCTAGAAACTGCTTCATTTCTGAAAGGAAACAGCGGTTTTACAGACCTGGCAAAGGTCACTCAGTATAGGAATACCTGCCTGTGCTACACCAGACCTGATACCAGGCCTTCAGCCTGCAAAATATCAGTGAAAACTTTTTTTTTTAAATGCATTTTTCAGAAATTAAAACCTCTTTAAAATACAGTATCTTATCTCTTGAAAATACCAAAGGACATGCCAGGTTGCCAGAATGTAACAAGCTGCTTTCAGAGGTACCAGCTCTCACCTTTATGCAGATTTGGTGGGATTAAAAACTGTGCTGCAAAAAATTTTTGATCAAAGAAGCATTTGAAAATTTTACAGCCTTGTATCTCTAAGTTGCTGTGTCCAGTTCATCAGAGCCTGGCATCACGCTCCACTTTTGACACCATTCTGACATTCCTGCATGCATCCAGCATGCTGATCTGAAGCCCAAAAAACAAGTTCCCCATAAACCAGCTACACTCCTGAAACCCTGGGAATACTATGGTATTTAAAGCTTTTTTTTCTGAGGCATATCATAACTATTAAAAAAAAAAAAAGAAAAAAAAAGAGAGAAAGAAAAGGAAATTAAACAACTGCAGAGTGGAATTTTTCTTTCAAACTTTGCAAAGGTTATTTGTTATACGTGAGGGTATGAGGGAAAGATTACTATAATGAATGTCATGTGCCTTTGATTTACCTGCTTGGTCTTAGTCTTTTACTATTGAATTACACCAAGAAAAGTCTGTTCAGGACAGCAAGCAGGAAATGAAGCAGCAGCTAGTGATAAAAGAGGCTTTTGGGGAAAATATATCAAGGGCCCTTCAGGAAACGGCAAGACGTTCTTGCTTAAGAAATGTTTGCCTGCCTCATTCCAGTGAGGTTAACAGCGTTGTTTTTGGTTTGTTTCTTGTTTGTTTTATTTGCCAACCCCTACAAGGCTGGAGCCCAGAGCTGTACTGTGTGTCCTACCTGTGCTAAGTTAGCAGCTCAAGTGCAGCCAGGTTTGAGAGATGAACTTTGATAGGTGATGCTGTTTAGACAAACCTATGTTAGAAAATGTTGTGGCCCTAATCCTTTATTGGTTTGCAGAGTGTATTTAAATGATGGCATAAGCTGTCATTTTGCACAGTGCTATTTTGAATCACTTGAAGTGAACATAACAAGCAAAGATGCAAAATGTAAATATTCTTAGGTGGGCTTTAGGTTCAGTTTGCCGATGGCATGGAAATGGGTACATGAAAATTAATGGCATGAGAAACCTACAGATCTGGCAGAGGAATTGTGACAGTTGCTAATGTTCTGGTTGCTTTCAGTTCATGCTGCATCTGAAGTGCAGCATGAATGGGCACCTTTCAAAAATGTTGAATATTAAGATCCTCAGTGGATGTTTTTAAAGGGCTGCTCTATCTATTAAATCAGACCTTGATCTGCAGTGGTCAGAGTCTAGAACCTCCTCATGGCACAAAGGTGACAGCAGCATATGTGAAAGCAGGATTTGGCCCTGTATTTTAAGAAAATACTGTTGCATTCCTTATTTGCAGTCAGCCCCAAAATCTGCTGCTTTGTGTCTGGGCAATCTCCATGAACCACAAAGGACTTCAGAGGTGATCCTCGTAGTTGAGAGCCAGTTCTGCTCTTTGGGACGTACTTCTGGCAAGAACGTGACTTTCTGCACAGGCCACTGAAATCAAAGGAGCAAGAGTAGCACCCACCAGCTAAGGATGTCTCCCACAGGGCTGAATTTATGTGTTAGTGTTATACATGTTGCAATGATAACTCTGATGCTGCAGCAGTTGATAGTTCTCTCCCAAAGGTAAATTAGATTTCTCTTCACGCTGCGAAAGTAAATCTGAAGGAGAAGGGGTGATGTCCAGGAGTGTTTCTTTGCTCAGTAACAAGAGAGGGGGGAAATGCCAGTTACATTAGCAGTTTTGAAGTCTGTGAATCTGACACTTGATCGATGGCCTGTGTGAGCACTGCCTGGGTTTCCCCTTCTCCGGTCAAAGATGCACTGACTTTTCTGTGGCATTTGCTTAAATCAGAGCGACGGCTCTAAATAACAGGCTGGGTGTTTGCATGCAAAGTAAATGTTCTGAAGCAGATCAGAGGAGCTACAAAAGGGCAAAGTAGCATATTTCAGAGGGAACTGGAACAGTAAAATTTTGTTTAGTTGGAGCATCTGACTAGCAGATGGTAAGGAATAAATTGAAGAACATGAAAACCGTGTGGATGTGTCAGGGGAGCTAGTTTCAGCAGGTGAAGTGTGGGACTTCTGTAGCATAAACCATAATCCAGTCTCTAAAATAGTGACAGTCATGATGCTACCATAAACATGATGGTAGTTATGATCTCTGCCAGCATGTGGCCACAGGAGGACCTTGCACAGCTCCAGCAGCTCTTAGGTTTCTAGGGCTGGAAGGGTGGCAGCAGGAAATAATTGGGACTTTTCCTATTGATACTCCTAATATATATTCATTTTGACAGAGTCAGGAAAATGGTAGAGAAGGCCCGAGAGAAAGGTGCAAACGCGTACTTGCTGTAGCTTTTTCAACCAGTCAACATGCTAGAACTACACCGAGCTGCAGAAATGGCAGGGATACTGCACCAATGTGATCATCCACACCAGGCCCGGAGCATCCTTCCCCAAAGTGGTACTGCCCTTCCAAGGAGGTTTTGAAAAGTAACTGGGAGCGTAGAGGGTCGTTGAGGTTTTTAGGTGGGAGAAGAACATGCTCTTTCTCTTCTTCGGTTCCAGTAGCTCAGTGTTTTGGTGTCTTGCTGACCTATTTTGACTTAATTCGAATTTGATGGAACTGCGACACTTTAAATGGACTTAAACTGGAGGGATTTATTATTTTGATTCTTGGAGACACTCTGTAGCATTTGGTCTTAGAACTGCAGTAGCGGTGACAACTTCTTGGCAAGTATATAAATATATTTTTTTAATCTGGTAAATGCACTTTTCACATCTTATTCACCATCTCTTGTTTATCCCGGAGAAGGTGGAACATAGGGAAATATGTTCATTTTAGGTCTTATTTCTTTAATGGACTTCACAGGAATGAGAACAGAGAGAGTGGCTGTAATGTTTAGTTTGTGAGCAGGGCATACGTTACCTGCAGGAACTGTGCTTTTAATTATTAGTCACAAACTGTACTTTCAAGACCATTAAGAATTAGAGGAAAATTACACGTACACGTACACAAAGCTGACAGCTCTCCTTGCAGAGAGAGGAGGTTGTGTAACAGGGCCGAGATGACAAAAAGCTGTTAAAATCGAATTCACGTGTCTGTGGGGAATTATATTTTCCAGTAAGAGATGTAAAGATATATCCCTCAATTACAGATGTATGTATGGCAGAGGACTCGTTTTCACCTACTGCAGCCTCCTCAGGAGTTTTATGCATCTCTGTTTTACGGACTGGATGAGTAACTTGCAGTGAATAATTTTTCTATTTCTGATCAGCCTGCGAACAGCCTGCATAACTGTTCACCACACCTGCACGTAGGTGGGCAGCACTGCACGCTACTGAAATACAGTTTAAGCCATACCTTGAAGCGTTTAGGGGCTGCTGGAGTTGCTAGAGCCATTCTGCCTTGGGACATCCTGGGAGTTAACTGTGGGATCTGGGTGACTTTTAATTTTTTACTAGGGTAAGTAAAGGTTAATCGGACTGTAATCGGTGGCTTGACCACCTGTGGTAAGAGCATTAGGCTCAAACATGACGCATTCAGCTCACAAGAGGAGGGATGCAACTCTTCATAACATTAAGCAAAAGTCACTTTATTTCCTAGGGTTTGTTTTTCATCTTCCCCCACAAACGTAACAGTTGTTCCAGTTTTCAAAAGCCTTTGCAGAGCAACGGATACACTTGTGTTAACTTCAGTGTGTGTTTGGCATGTGCAGTCACGCGGTGTTCACAGTCACACAATATTCAAAGCTTTCTCCTTTCATCATCATCTGCTCTTCACATGCCACCTGGTGTGACTCGCTGAGCCTCCCCAGCCCGCCAGCACCTATGCTGACAGCTCACATGTACATTTGGCAGACATCAGTGTGCAAGGAGGGGTTTAAGAAGTTACTTCTGTGAGCGTATACGGGAGGTTTCAGGGTCTTTCTGGCTTTTGGCAGAGGGGAAGAAAAAAAAAAGTTTTTAGACATAGAAAACTTCTTGCAAAAGAAAAGTCCAGTGTGCTGTTACAAAGAAGTGCTCCTGAGTAAGGAGCATAAGAATGCATAAGGTAAGTCCTGGAAGGGAGGGGGCTAAAATAACAACAACTGGAAAATTGTAGATAATTGTAATAGGAAAAGAAGTAAGAGGGATTAAAACCAATTCCAGGAAAACTTTACTCTTGTGCTTGTGCTTTAAAGTATGCCTATTATAAGGTATATCCTTAGTTGCACTCGTTTTCATGAGACATAATCACATACTTGAAGCTTTTATAGAGAGTTCATTCTTTGAAGTACTTTTCTATATCAGGGTTTTAAAAAAACCACAAGCACTCATATTGCTGGGTTTTCTTCCTTCCAGCATTGCAGCATATTACTGTCCCATCCATCCTTAGGCTTTTTACTTACATCTGTGATGTTTTGCAAGGATTTCACTGAAGTAAATTAAATTAATCTGCCTTTACACCCACACTGAGAGATTGCAGAACAAGAACTGCTACATCTTATTTTTAAGCGTCGTCTCTTTTCCAAACACAGGCCTTGGCTATAAAGGTGTGGGGGTATTTTTCAGGAGGAGGGTGTAGGACCAGGTGACTGCTGAGGTCCTGTCCAGCCTGAACTTTTCAGTGGATCCATGTTTCTTCCGTAGTGGATGGATTTGCCATCGGGGCATTGCTGCTTGCAAAAGTCGGAGCGCATTTCACAAAGGAGCGAGCGGGAGGGGAAGCATGCTCCGGCACAGCCAGCATCACTAGTCCAACAGCCTTTCTCATCTTTTAGTCTTTTCTAGCTGAGCAGTGGCAGCTTGTCTGTCTGGCGTTAACTCAATGATTAGTGCAAAATAAACTTATTTCCAGTGTCCTCCAGTAATGGTCCATCTCAAAGAAATGTCTTTGCTTACTACTGCAAACACTGAGCAAACCCCGCCTGGCTGGGTTGTGAGAAAAAAGCTTTCTTTCGCATCTCATGTGGAGAAGCCTCGTATTTTTCTTAAGTCATCTTTTGGGGAAATAATCAGAGTGCCATGC
Source organism: Balaeniceps rex (assembly GCA_013401315.1). Lineage (NCBI taxonomy): Eukaryota > Metazoa > Chordata > Aves > Pelecaniformes > Balaenicipitidae > Balaeniceps > Balaeniceps rex. The sequence goes on from VYZW01022263.1 coordinate 18,710, forward strand.
AAAGCAGCTTTTCTCATTACCATCAAAAAGAGTATTAGATGTGGGCATATCAATATAGATATAGGGTTTGTGGTTAAATATAGAGTAGTAGTGTGTGTTCAAGACTAGTGTTGTTGGCTGGCAGAGGACATGAGTCAACTTTATAGTTCAGGGCGCTCAGGAGGTAGGATAAGAGCAGAGGACCTTTGAGGTGATGTTAAGGAGTGCATGTCTGACATTCTATAGGAAAGGTGATACACCGGAGAGATAAAAATATTTTCTTACAGATAAATGTGGAACAGACATCTTGTTAATTATGCATCTTTTAAGCTTGGTTTGCAAATTGACTTAATAGTATATAATCATGATTTATTTAAAGACAGATTAGCATTTGACTTTGAATTTTCACTTGGATAAGCCATCTGCATTTCTGGTGTGGTGTTACCATGGAGCTCGTATTTGGCACTTCATGGTTTTAAGGTCACTAATGTGAGAATGTTGGACAGCTTGCTCCCCCCCCCCCCCTTCTCTCTCGTAAGACTTAACCTAAATCATGGCATTAAGTAACATTACTTGCATACTGGTGAGAATGTTTTACTAGTTATTAAACATATATGTGGGACTTTCCTCTTTCCTTCAGGTACAGCCAGTCTGTTGTTGCTGAGTTTCTGGATTTGTGCACACAGGGTCTGTATTATTGATCACAGGTATTTCCCCATGTTGCTCAAGTTAATATGTGTTTGTGGCACAAGTAACTGACCTCAGCCCTTTGGTACAAGACAAACTGGGGGGGTGAGGGGGTGGAAATCTAACATTTTGAGATTTTTTTTTTTTTTTTAACAAAAAAAAATTGTTTTGGAAAAGTTGAAACAAGTCTTAACTATCTGCTTCCACTGTGATCCACATTCATTTATTTCTCTGTTTGCTTTCATGCAAAGTCTCTGGTTGCTATATCTATCAAAACTTTTTGTTAATTAAGTAGTCTCAAAAGACAAAGGCCTTTCAGGCTGCCTGGGGAAACTTAGTATACTGACATTTTTAGGTTTTACATGTTTCCAGTGCCATTTATTCTTAGAAGATAAGTGATTATGAAAGATGCATAGAACGTCAGAATAGGACAATACTATTTTTTCAAAAAATAAAGTGTTCAGAAACTGCATTTAATCCTGTGAGTAACTCCTCACCATTGTTGAGGTGGATTTGTATTTGGATTTGGTGCTCTTGTAGACTATGCATACGCATATGGAAGTCAAGCCATGCTTTAGTCCAGAAAAGATCCCTTGTGATTAGCATTTCCCTGGAAACAGCAGCTATAAGGCTGTAGGGTTATCTCGGCTATATCTAGTATTAGTTATTGTTCCTTTCACATCTTTATAAACCCAGAGTGACTTTTGAATTACCGGTATAGCTGCTGCGAGAATTTTGGTTTACTTAGTATGAACGCCCATGGTTTATTCCTGCAAAATCCTGCAATCTGCAGCAGTGAGCTCATGGTACATAGGGCTCTCCTGATGGAAATGCTTTGTCAAAATCATACTCAGTAAGCATAGATAGTAACCTGAGAAACATATCCCATTCTCATCTTTCTGGTTTTATTGTTGTCTTGTGACAAGTCAAAGCAATGGTACTGGGTCTCCTCATTTTTACCCAAAACACTATAAAGAGTGAAAATAACTTAAAAGCCTAGCTGACTCTTCAGTGAGTGCTACAGACCATGCAAATCCAAAGTAATTCCTCTTAAGCAGAACTTCGTAAATAAGTAAGCATAGGGGAACCTGACTTTTCAGATCTACCCTTCGCTACTGTAAATTGTTTGCAAGAGGCTAACCACTGCTATAATGTTTTGTTGTTCAGAATTATTTGCCAAAGACAGACCAAGAATCATCTAGAAGGGGCATGTCACTCAGAAGTTGTTCAGTCAAGAATTTCAACAGTCCAGGTGATTTCCCTGAATACAGAGGTTACTTGATAGGTTTCCTACATGAACCCCGTAAACATGTGTCTTCAAAATTGCCTGTCTGGTGCCAGTACATATGCAATTTTTCTAAATCTGTTCCAACATTCACTTAATGGCCTTGCATGCCTGACAATAAAACTCCTCTGTCAGAATGCTCCTAAGAAGTGAACGCAAAAAGGAGACGAGAGCTGCGGTGTGGCCATTTAATAATCGAAATGAACTGGTTGAGCAGGAAAAGCACATTCTGTGTGTTTTTATGCTTTGTTGTTTGCATGCTGCTACTGCTCCAATTCCACAAAGCTCCTGGGATTCTGTATGCTTTATAGTATATGACTCATTGGTCTTTTGACACTAAGCTATTTGACACATAAAGATTTTGATTTATACTTCCCTGGAGAAATGCATGTACAGAGGGAGGTAAGTGGCCCACAAGTTGTATTACCTTTAAAAAGTGAGAGAAAGTCTCTTCTCCCTTAAAATGTTGAATAGGATAGCAATAATGCTAGTTGCAGAACTCTTCAGAGTACGCCACTCTGCAGTTTGTTTACATACATCCAGAGTAAAAGTAGTGAAGCTTTTACAAGCTATTTACTTTCCACATAAACAAAATGAAACAACCCATATTTGAAAGTGCTTTATTTATGGCATCTTATTGTAAAACGTGGTTCCTGCTTCTCTTCAGTTTGGCTTAGCAAGCAGGTAGGAATATTAAGCAGGGGGATGTGACCAAACTGCAATGTTCTTCCTTTTTTCCTTCCCTCTTCTAAATATTATTGTGGTGTCAGTGGCTTTCAGGTCCCTTGGCTACTACCTTTTAAGAAGGGTTTGCTATCCATTATTGGTTAGTCTCCACAGCAACGTTTTATGGGAAGTGCCCCAAATACATTCGCAAATAAATACCTGGAGCTCGGCAGCAAACTCCCCCCAGGTTTTACTTAAACATTCTGTAGATTCAAAAGTGGGAAAGGCAGGGGTGAAAATGCTGAGGATAACATATAGGGGACTGTGCCCAGGTAACGTCTCCTGAGAGTTGCTGCGAGGCAGGGAACGATGTTCTCTCCCCACCGCCCTCAGAAAGCTGACGGCGTTTCTGCTCCTCGTTTCATTAGAGGAGCACAAAAGGAGCCGCAGAGCTGGGCTGCGTGCGGGTTGTACAATGGCCATCCTTTTCCTTTAAAAAAATGCATTCAACTGTGCATGATTAATTTTTTCCTCTGGTGCATCACTTATAGCCCCTGAGAGCATTTTCCGCAGAAACACAATACCTAATTTCGTAACTGCATAAATCGGTGGGTTTTTAAACTTCATGGAGCCTGAGTAGCCCGCAGAACTTCAATAGCCCAAAAGCAGTCATTCGGTATGAAGTCCGTGCACTTTGTATTATTGTACCTCAATAGTTTATCTCAAAGAAATGGCAAGAAAGACGGTGCTATTCCATCTCTAGAAGAGCTCTGCTGATAGACAGCTAACAGTTCTTCCACTTATCTCCAGCTGTTTCAGAATTTCAAAATTGCTGTGGAAAAGCATATAATTGTTTGGGCCAGAGTTTGTTGAAATTCTGTCAAAATGAGATAATTTTAATGAGTACAGAGGGATGGCTGCAGTGCAGCCTATATGAGTCAGTCATGCCAGCCTGCCAACAACCTCAAATCGTTATAAACAGCATTTTGATAAATTTAAGCAATAGCTTCTCTCACTTTTGTGTTGTCATTCTCTATCTGACAACAAAGAAGATCCTGTATTTTGAATTCTAAAGCCATTGTTTTATAGCCATCAATTTTTATGGGGAAATGGGGTAGAGGAGAAAGGGAAAAGCTTACTGTTGATTCCCATGGTTGCAAGGTAAGGTTCCATCCATATATGATACTGAATATAAGGTCTGACCCTGTAGCGCTCAGAGTCAATAACAACATTTTTACCAATCTCAGAGGTGCATGATTCAATCTATAATGCTCATTCTAAAAGAACAGCATCTGGTCCTGCAAGCAAACCCTTTGGAGCAGAATCACTGGTGTTGCAGTGAGAGCTGTCACACCAGAGTACACAGGCTGGCATTGGAAACGCCTGATCCTGTTCCGGGTGCTGAGCAGTGGATGATCCCAGCCATAGGTCTTTCTGGAAATTTAGTACCTTGTATATACCTCTGACTTTAAATCACACCACGATCTGTATTTTTAAATCAGAGAGGTATGTCTTTCTGTGAGCAGGAAAGGAGGGTTGTTTAACATCTAGCTCTTGCAGGGTGGCTCTGGGGGGATTTTCAGGAACTTCAGTGTGATCATCATCTCTGTTTCAACATTCATTGCGTAATGTCTCAGGCGAGAAGTAGCTTATGGGTCAGCAGAAATATTTTAAGAGAATGTACGTAAACGGATTACTGGATTGCAGAACTTGGGAGAAAAGCATGAGGCTATTTCCATGTGCATTCCTAATGATACCTGCAAGTTTGCCACCCGCGTGGTAGCAGCAGTGTCTTCCCTGTTTTGGTCAGCCTGGCTGACCCATTGTCTTCCCCAGTTGCTGAGATTTGCTTGGACATGAACAATTCAACTACTCTGCCCTAGGTGCTGGTGTCATTTGGAATGGTGTCTTGTATACTTGGTGTTCTCTTTCAGAAGAAGCCCTTGTTCAGTGTCTCTCTCCCCCTTGAATTCTTGGATGGGAAGCACCACTGCCTCAGACTCCTGCAAAGCTTAAATACCTGATGTTGGGGTTGCAGATTGTGGTGCACATTTGCCTCTGTATTTTAATTCCCACTGAGGAACCCTTGTCCAGTCATAGAAGATCTAAAAAGGATGCCTGGTTTTAGAGGGCAGTGGCTTAGGGAGGTAATTTTGTAAGAGTCTTTAAAAAAAAATAAATTGGTTTGCTGCATTCCTGCACATTTTGTGAGCCTAGATTTTGCAAAGTTGTCAATAAAATAGTCATAGGTATTAATGGTCAGAGCGTGGCCTGGAGCATTTGGGCCTTTGGACTTCTGTTCCAAATCTAGTATTTCACATGCTTCAGGTTTTGGTCAGGCAAATCTTCCTGATGCCATGGGATATGTATCTTACAGTAGCAGGGGTTTGAAGTCAAGTGTTTCCTCAATGAAGTGGAAAACAATTTATTACGCCCTCTTCAGATGCTTAGAGATTCAGAGAAAGCAAGCTAGCAGGGCGCTGGGGTCAGAACATTTATAATCTGTACTTTGTACTGTTCAGTTGCTACATTTTTTGGGCAGGTCAAGTTGCCTCTCCATGCCTCAGTTTCCCCTTTCAGCATGTCTCTCTTATCTCTATAAAAAGGAAGCCCTGGGAAGTGTGAGTGCCTTTAGCCTGTCACTGTGGGATGTGAAATGCAGAGGCAGTGGTATAAAAGAAATAATAACCTACGTGTGACATGGCACCTTTCATTTCATTAAATCTTCCATCCTCCGAGGAAAACCCTTTTTAGAGGTTGGGAAAGGGAGGTGGTAATATGTGCCTAATTATATTTGATTCTAGTGGATGTACTTCAGTATGGGCCTCTTGTGTTAGTCTAGAAAAGTTGAAAGGGAGCCCATCATTATTTTAAAATTAATTTTAACATTCTTCTGAAGTCACGTTGAAAAAAGAACAGCTAGGCAAAAACAGGCAATAAAATTACTCGCAGATGAGGCAAAATATACCATATGTCAGCTACACCTTAAAGCCAGTGGGGCCCTGCATTTGTTTTTCTCAATGTGGTATTTTTGCTGAGGTATTACAGGACACCTTGCACTTCCCACGGCGAAGTCCCAGCATTTGGTGGATGTCTGACACAACAGTAACAATATTATACTGCCTTTTTTGTTTTAGCATTAATTTCTTATTTTACAATTATATGCTTAGGCCCTTGCAGAGCTTGCAATTGCAGGGTAAATATTTGAATTTTTATTCTTCATAATTGATTTCCTGACTTTAACATCTGCTGAGTACAGGAGATGCAGGAGCTGACAGAAAAAAAAAAGGTACGGCTGTTGTCAGCAGGGGATTGGCTCAACTCTCCTCAAATATTTCCTCCTGACGTGTTCGGTGCTGAACATACGGGCGCTTACTCCCTGGCGGCATCAAGCCCATGGCTGCCGAGTGCTTCAGTATGCTCCAAGTCATTTACACCATCTAGAAAACAGGCAGCAAAGCTTGCTGAGAGGCCCCTGAGCAATTCGCTTGGCAGAGAATGGACGTGGCTCCAGCAGGCACAGGGCAGGTGGAAGTTTCCCTTGGGACGTCCCTGGAAAAGGGGAGATTCAAACTCAGGCCTGGTACACACTGTTGTAAATGTGATTGCGTGTGTGGGATGGCTGGGGGTAACACCACCCTTGACCATCACACACTTAACGAAGAACAAATTACGTGAACCAGTAGGGAGAAAAAGTTAATTAAACTGATTTTTGTCTTTGAGAGAGGAAAAGAATTCTGCCCTAAAGCCCTAGGAATAGGGTGATTTGTCATTTCAAAAGCTCTATTTCTGTTCACTGTTTACGTGCACTGTCCCAGCCATTTACACAGGCCGTTAAATTAAACACATCATCTCAGGAGTTGCATTGTCCGAGAAGTTGTGTCATGAAAACGTACAGGAAAACATTGCAACTCAGCCTATAACGCAGTGATGTAGCTGCTCTAGTAATGACGGGGATATTTTTCTTTTTTATTCTTTATCTTCTTTGCCCACATGGATAATAAACATAGAGAAAGCAAACTGTTGCCTCCTCATGCAAATATATGACTTCTAGAAACAGCAAAACCACTTTAGCGTTACTACGGAGTACTAATAAATACTTGTTAGTGGGTTTTGCTATTTATGTACATTATGTTGAAGTTGGAGTGGGGCTTTCCCTGTTGATCTGTGTTAGAAAGAACTGATTGCACCATGGATGAGGAGCTAAAATTGTATCTTATAGCCTGGGTCAGCAAATCTTTTCAAGTTCATTGATTAAAGCTTGGGAAAAAGTTATTTTCGAATGGCAAGCTAGGCAGTTCCGACCTCTCCCTGACTTTGCGGAGAAAACTTAAAGAAACCCAAAGCTTTTGTGTGACACAGCACTTGATTTTGTAACAACTGGCAAATGAGGATGGTGTTTTGCCTCCCAGGTAAGGCTGGGATAGCGGGCAGGGAGGACACTGGGTGAAACGCATCTGCTGCAAGTACAGGGTGACTATTTCTGGAGCAAAGACGGATGTGCCTTGGTGTTGTCTGCAGGAACAACAGGCTCCCAGCAGCTCACAGGAGGAGGCAACGTCTCAGCCAGCGCAGGCAGTGCTGAAGGGAGGTTCTTTGGCACTCACAGGGTCTACTGTTCCCTTACCTTTCTCCCTTGTCTTCCCTCTCCTCTCCAGGGCAATTTCTCATGACTTGGCACGCATCTCAACAACAACGAGCGAGCAGCCTTTCACGCCGGGCTGCAATTTCCAACAGGGCTGGCAGATATTCAATGCCCTTTTCCTCCTTGCCCTTGCTACAGTTCTGGACAGAGGGAGAAGATCCCATATTCTTCTTGAAGAGTCGTTAAGACTGACCTTCCCATAACCAAATATCAGGAGGAGAAATGGGGAGGGAAGTCTGTGCAGGCACCTAAGTAGATCTCCCTTTGCTTTCCCTCTTTTTGAAGCCCTTGGGTAAAGAAATGGTGGGGAAAAAAATGTGATTTAATAAATTAGGCTCCATTAGACTTCATTGACAGTGTGGTTGCTGTGGTAAAAGAGAAATTGGAGAGCTCTTGTAGAAAAGCAAATCTGTCTGAAATTCGCAGGTGTTAAAAGCTGGTGCCACCTGCCACAAAAGTTAAGATGCGTCGTACCAAATTCAGCAAAAGTTGAGAATAATGTTTTGAGTAGGAGTTAGGAGAGACAACATTTAAATTAAACATAAATCTCTGATGCTGATTCTATCTATAAGCTGGAGGGGCAGACAAGAAGAGGGTGAAAGCATTTTATGAAGACTGGGCATTCCTTTGTAGAGTGAAGCTGCTCTATTGTTCATTTCTTGCTTTGAGGAGGGACTCTAGACTACGTCTATCACAGATCCTCTCTTTATGACTGTCTCAGTCCAACTAGGATTTGTAGTTGCTCTTGGAGTATTTGTCTTCTGGCTTCAACTGAGAGAAAATACTCGTGTGAGACTTAAGAGATCAACACAATTCATTCAATTCACGTAGCAGGAAAAAGAAAAATGGTGAAACATCACCTGCGATTAAATCAATCTGGTGACATTATGTTCTGCTCACAGACATTCTGCAATCGGAAAAAAAAGCTAACATCTTCAGATAGGTTCTTTGCTGTACAAGCATTGGGGTTTTTTTCACCATGAGGTAAATCAATGTGCTAAAAGTGAAACTGCACGTCAAAGCCTTAAAGTCAGTATCATTAAAGAAAAACCACAAAAAACCCAAAATGCCCTCTCCCAGCCCCAAAATCCCACAACCCCCCCCCCCCCCGAAAAGGGGGAAAAAATCCTTTTTTTTTTGT
>VYZW01022263.1:35624-66408 GCA_013401315.1 Balaeniceps rex
TAGTTGACTGTTTTCTTTACTCTCAATTAAATTGTTTTTTGCCATGAGGATACTACAGGAAAATAAACAAAATTATCACCCAGGAAAGGACAATGCCAATTGATTAGTACATTGTGTTGCAGCAGTATCTTCATTGCACTGGTAGATGACAAAAATCATTCGTAATGAGAGCTTTCAGGGAAACGGCATTGCTTGGAAATGCAGACATTACTGATCATTCACACGGTCAACAGATTAGTGGTGTTCATGGAGCAGCCAACTGTCTGCAACAAATAAGTACGTTTTCTCAGGATANGTTGTCTTTCTCTTAAAGCCATGTTGTTGATGATCTGCGCTAAATCAGATTTCCCTCCCTCATCCAGACCAAAATAGGATGTACTCAGTCGGGAAAAGAGTAAACATTGGAAGCATCATTAACAGTATTTATCCTGTAAGTGAGATACTTGGTCCTCAAATAGAGATAAGCATAATACGTGCTAATACCTTGCTAGTTCTAGCATTTTGATTTTCAAAAATTCTCTGTAGTTGGAACACTGCTGCCACATCTAGAGCTCAATTGTTGCTTGTAAGCTGCTTAAATATTTAATGATTATTGATTTCTTATCCTGGGGAACTCAATAGTTTAAGCCAACTGAAAGTTCTGTATAAAAGACTCGGTCCTTGACAAAACTGAAAGCGATGGGGTTTGAAGAAAGAAAACTGTAGAACAGCTAGGGGGGGAATGGACATTACTGCAACCAAGGTGTTGCTTAATGCTAAGCAAAATAGCCTGAAAATCATGGCTTGAATTGGTCTGTAGTTCTTTTGGAACCAAATGCTGGTCTCACTGGCTGCAGCAGTAGAGGAGTTTGCTTTTAGAGGATATTCATGCTAAAAGAATTAGCTCTACAGATAAACAAACTGATGGATTTCTGATGGATTTAGAAATAAGGTAGTTCCTAACTCAGAGACTGGAGCTAAAGGATTTTACCTTCTCCTGTGGTTCAGGTTGTCTCTCTCAGTGACTCTTGTACCAGCTACAAAGAGTTTCCAGGAAAGGTTATTCAATATTAAGTGCTTAGTCCTTGGAGATCTTCAGAGAAGAAACCAAGGAAGTAAAGTACATATTTCTGCAAATACAGAGCATTATTCCATCCAGCCACGGCCCTTTGATCTGAAAAGTGTAACCTGTCAAGTGCATTTCACAAGTCAACTGATTTGTCACTTGTCTATACGTACAGTGGGTCGGAGTCCAACTCACATACTTTTGTTAAGAAATTTGCCTCTGTATTTTTCTCTCTGTAACATGCTTATTCCATAGCAGTATATCTGAGCCCAAAGTTTAAGTTCAAGTGTTGAACAGAGAAGAGGCCAGCTTGCAAAGTGGATTTAAGCTTCTTCAGAGGTTGAGAAGCTTCTGTTTTGAATTAATTCATTTCTCTTCACTATCTGTTTCAGGTTACAAAATCTATGCTACATACTTTTATTTTCTCACATGACTTCCGTAGGGTCTGGGTTTGATATTGCTCTCCAGGCTATATTTTCCCTTTATTTTAAAATTGTCAAACATTTTAAAATGAGTAAGGTCCTGATTAATAATTAATTTGCTTAAGCAACCAGATCTTGCTGGGTGGTTACCTTGAGCCAATTCTTATTAGTATTCTNTCTGAGCCCAAAGTTTAAGTTCAAGTGTTGAACAGAGAAGAGGCCAGCTTGCAAAGTGGATTTAAGCTTCTTCAGAGGTTGAGAAGCTTCTGTTTTGAATTAATTCATTTCTCTTCACTATCTGTTTCAGGTTACAAAATCTATGCTACATACTTTTATTTTCTCACATGACTTCCGTAGGGTCTGGGTTTGATATTGCTCTCCAGGCTATATTTTCCCTTTATTTTAAAATTGTCAAACATTTTAAAATGAGTAAGGTCCTGATTAATAATTAATTTGCTTAAGCAACCAGATCTTGCTGGGTGGTTACCTTGAGCCAATTCTTATTAGTATTCTTACATGCACAGGAAGTGTTCTCCCTCTTTGGAGGTTGATGTTACATCTCTTTAGCCACTTATAAAATAAAGCTAAGTGAATTAGTATTGATTCCCTTACTTGGAATAACAGGAATGCAACCTAATCAGCTCTCTGAATCACCAAGGCATTCACGGCTGAGGACGGAAAGTAAAAAAACGTATGGAGAAAACAGGAATTTAGTGTTGCTGAGGGTGCCATATGTGGCGGGCACCTAGCCAGGCAGGCCTTGCTCCCCACCTGGTGAATGAGAAAAATTTTTAATATTATAGTTGCTAGATACAAAAAGCAGTTTTTCCCTCCATGTTGCATGGTTTCTTGAATTACGTTTCTTTGTTATATTGACAACAAATATTAATTAATATTTTATAAGTTTCACTCAGAAGTTCAAACTCTCATAGGATTTTCCCCCCTGTTTTGTTAAACATGTCTTCTCACGCTCTTGGAAAGTGTTTCTTCTCTTTCCACTTTCAGCTGAGCAGGTCAGGAAACTAATCACTGCTATTATGGGCTAAAGGCACTTATACGTGGATACAGTTGAAGAGAAAGAAAGATATAAAATTGTTCAGATTTTCTATGCAACTTCTTTCTTTTCCTACCTGAATAGTAATTCCCTCCCTCCAGTCTTAGATAGGCTAAACCTTCCTTTCTTCCTGCAAACAAATATTGAAACAGTAAAGCAGAACAATATGTTGTGCTGGACAATTTACAGAAGTTATACTGTGCACGCTGAAAATCCTCTTGCAAGGGCCTAAATACCTGTGCCACTGTCAGATGTGTTTCTGCTGTTCAAAAAAAAAAAAAGAAAATATAAAAAAAAAAAAGTACAGTAGAGGAGGATTTTTCATTAAGGAATACTGACCAGCTTTTCTTATCAACCTATTTGTACGCAGTATTTGACGAGCTACAGGAAACTATTCTTAAGTATACTCTTCCTGGTAAAGGTCACACAAATATTCAAAAAATGTCATGCACAGATTTTGCAGTGCATTTAAGACCTAATCAAACTGCACCAAGGAAATGAACTACTTAAAAAGTAGATGAAATTAGTTTTGGAAATGTTTAGCTTAAAATACTGACGTTTACACACAAAGCTGCGTTTTGAGAGAGATTTTTTTCTTCATTGAGCTTTTCTAAGTACACTTCTTTCGTAGTTCATTGCCCAGTTTTGCAAAACTTAAAGCAGAATTGCATCTTCAATGTAGGTCCAACCTAATATCACCTGCTACCTCCAGCGTTTATAGATCGTGCGTCCCTCCAACCAGTACGTCAGGCTGTGTGATGCACCAGGTGTATTTTCCATAAAACTAGGCCTCGTGTTGCAGTTAAAATAATAAGGGAACCATACAGCTCACAGACTACTGTCATTTACAGATTTACTAAATCTCTTCCAAAAAACTCTCTGTCAATAATCTTTTTAGTTGCTGTTTGTGTGCGATGGGTAGAGACAAAAAATTAGAGTGAAATGTATAAGAAATTTGTGACGAAGCAATTCCGTAGGGGGACCATTCTTTTTCACTAAGCAGTAACAAAGATGTATTTCAGAGGACAGAAAAAAATAAGCTTTTATTCAAAAACTCATTGCATGTCTTGAAATGTAATGCAGAAATTTGTGAAAACACTGAATTAAACTGATAAGAATACAGTATCCTTTTTTCTCATCCACGATTATATGTAATCGAACATCTGTTACGTTTTTCAATGTGGCATTCCCCACCTGCTGTAGATGAGCCCCAAATGTTTGTTGCCTTTATTCCAGAGTGCTTCAAAACACAAGTCAAAGCAAATTTATTCAATATTCTTTTTGTTGTTGTTGTTGATTTTGTGATGCCAACAAACCCTACAGCAAGTTACAATAAATGCAATGATAGGTGAATGAATTTTCATTAAAAAGATAGGAAAAAAAATGCAAACTAAAAACAGTGGTCAGGATATATCTTGCTGACATAGAAAATACATATCTAAAAATTAATTTAAACAATCTCAGAGCATGTTATCAAGGAGTGGATTAAGAGATACCTTAACCTCAATATGGGAGCACCTTCCTGAGTGGGAGATAACTCATACTAGAACGCTCCTCTGTTTTACAAGGAAAGGCCTGCCTAGAAGCTGAAGTCAGCAAACCTATTTCCAGGGTGAAACTGTACGTTGTGTAGTAAGAAGATAGCTAGCTGACTGTTGGAAAAGTTTACCATGGGAATGCTACTGCTGTTATTTGAGACGGAGGCATGGTCTCTGGAAGTTGAGGGTTTAATTTAACCATCCGTATTTGAAGCAGATGTAAGAATTCTACAGTCTCTCCAATCTGAAATTTCACTGTTGCCAGTGAAGTAGCCAGTGTTGGTATGTATGTCACACGTGCAGTTACACATAAAATAACTTCTCATTTGTATTTTCTTTCCTCATTGTGATTATATGACATGAAAGAAATTAGTTTGGGTCTTGAGAAGTATGGTAAAATGTATTTCGCCATGTACAAGAGCAGTGAAGTCCTTCGGGGCGTATTTATTGAGCATGAGTTACTACTAGGTTGTCTCAGAGTTTAAAAACAAGAAAATAACATCAGTTTGAAAACCTCAAGTCTTGAAAAGCCCATTCCCAGCCATTTTTCACTTCAACTTCTGTTCCATTCCTTTTCCTGTCACTCTGTCATTCATATTTGTTTAATACTTGTAAGATGCAAATAACTTTTTAAGTTAAAATGTTCATATCATAGGATGAATACAGTTACTCATTTAATTGCTGCCATTGCACAATAATAATCACCAACAGGAACTGGGGTACTCTTTAAGCAGTGAGAATCGGGAGAGATTCTGCTTACAGCAGGGAAAGTATGAATGTGAAGGTTGGTTTCTCAAAATTAAAGGCCAGTTTGACATGCAATGGTTCAGGTGATTCATACAAATAAAAAATAAGAAATATTCCTCTGAAAATAGGAACCTTCTCCAAGTTTTTCACTTATTTTTAACCTGAACCTCATTCTCTGAGAGCCTTTTTAAAATTTGCATACAGACATAGCTATTTGCCTTTTTCCTATCTGGAAATAACTTTTTAACTTTTTTTTTCCCCTGGAAGTAACAAATTTGTTCACTTCTGAATATTAACTTCTATTAACATTATCTGCTAAATGAAATTAAAGCCATTGAACTGGATTCAGGTAAATCACCTGTATTGGGATCCATGCACCAGCACTTCATTCAGGAAAGGCTTTGATTAGCTAATGTTTAAAGTTACTGCAAGGGTTAGCTGTTGTCATTTGACAGTATAAACAGGTGAAATATTCCAGGGGCATGTTATTTTAAAGTAAGGTTTCCAACTCGGTAAAGTGGAGATGTTTGACTGTTAGTAGAGAGTGACATTGCCTGAACTTGCTCACCTCTGACATTATTAACAAACCACAGTGTATCTCAGGAAGAGTAAAATGACCTTTTATCTTTCAATTTTGTACAGTTGCTAATACTTACATGCAACAGAAGCTATCAGCAGTCTCTGTGGGCTTAATTACTGGGGGGGGGAACCTTGCATATTAAACTGAATCAGTTTTAATATTAAAAAACTGCTTGAAACACTTGTACTACAGCATGAAAAGCTTTCTAGTCTCTCGTTTTGCTCCTTAATGGAGGATCAAACACTATCTGTTTACTTATTCCAGGAACAAATACAAGCAATGGCAGCAAAAATATCCTTTACATCATTCTAATTATTGGGAAAAAAAAAATCACAATTTTATTCTTAATATTTTAAATATATCTACTGAATACGTAATTCACTGCAAGCAGTAATCTAGCTTGTTGTTGTTTATGGAACTAGCTCTTCAGCTGGCATGAATAGGTGTAGTTTTATTGTCATCTGAATTACCTCAGCTGTAAGTGGTTCCAGAAGTGGTGTTTAAAATATCAGAGTACCCAGAAAATTATCAGCATACTCAGAAAATGCTAGAGCTTTGAGCACATTTATTCTCTAATGAGAAAAAGAGCCGTGAAATCTTGGCCCTGCTGAATCCAGAAATCAATCTCTGGCATGCTCGCTAGCATCAGAGTGGCACTTTTTCTTTCCATTTAAATTGCAGAGTTCAGCAGCAACAGGTATCTTGCACTGCCCTGAGATGCCCTGAGTGGGTCAGAGTACACCAGACCCACAGGGCTTGGTGGTGGGGATGCCCCGTCTCCACCACCCATTTGTCTGTCCAGCCCTCGCCTGGCAGGGCAGCCAGCACGCTGGTTGGGTTCCTACGTGCCGCAGCTCTGTCCAGGGGAGCACTCCCTTCATCTGGACGTGGAGACGTTTCCATTCGTGCTGTATTGTACAGTCTTTGTGTGTCCAAATCTGTGATGGGAGACGCTTGCAGCAAGGCTATAGAAGACCACTGGGGCTAAAAATAATGATCGCTCTCTCCACCACAGCATCTTTTCAATTTTTGTTTAGACCAGATAAGATGTCAGTTGTGATTTAACTGCAGTTACAATATTGACCATTTCAACATCAGTATAATTGACTCATTCAATTTTTTTCCCCCCTTTTTCTGCAATATTAGCTTTCATTTTCTTCCCCCCCCTTTTTTTCTTTTTTTTTTTTCTTTTTTTTGGGGGGGGAGGGGGTGGTTTTATTTTTTGTTAACGTGAATCATTCCAGGAACTTCTCTGCAATTCCATAATTCTTTTCTTTTCACAATTAGACAAACAGTAAGATCACTTTCTTTCCCTAGAGCAGTTTTAGCACTAGTCCTACTGATCCACACAACTATTTTTATTTTTTATTTTTTTATTTACAGAGTAGGAAATGTTAACACAGTTCAGTTTCTTATAAATCATTGATCCAGGTCATTAACTGAGTACAGGAACATCAGGAGGGAAACGGATATTTTACACAGTGCTAATAGATATTCACTTTCAAGGAAGTTTTTGTACCAATGGATTCCTTCTCAACTCCCAGTTAAATTATTTTTCTTGTAAAGTCTGCCCACGGTACTTGAAACTAAGTTCAAGATGTTGTTTTCATTTGCTAATGCATAAGCACATACTAACTTTCAATAAGTGAGCGGCTAGCAGTTAGGTAGCCAGCAAAGAGTTAGGAAGTTGGTGTTGCTGAGCACTTGTAGCTGATGCTAGGGGATGCAAGAGGAGGCTTTCCTTGCAGTTTGCCACTAATTGTATCCACAGAAGGTGGGGATGCTGGGCTAATCGCAAATGATGGATTATATATAAAATTAGCTTTCCTTTGGAAAAAATCCTCCTTTGTGATGAGTAATACAAATAATACTTCTCTGGTCAAGCTGAATGTATTGATGATTAATATAAAATTAAGATAAATCATTTTTGAAAAGTGCACTAAATATGCACTAAAATCAATTAAGTGTACGTCACATCTCATTAATCACTGGGCTTCTCTTCCATCAGCCTGTGTTTTGTTGTATTCACTGTGTTTTCATGCTTCTGAGCCACAGTCGCCAGCCAGAGCCACTTCCATGCTCACACCTGAAGTGTCTTGCAACTGTGCAGCTCCTCAGCATCTCCTCAGCATCTCCTCCTCTCTCAAAGGCTTTTTGTTCCGCTCAGTACCCATTTATGTCTTAGCAAATTAATCCTTATGTATTAAATAGCATGGCACTCACACAAGGACATTCTGTACTGGAGGTGACAAGATACTCATGGGTATTTAAAGCTGATTGTATTGCTGGATAATCTTCAGTATTCTGCCACAAAGACAAGCTTGTTAATTAATGAGCTATTTACTTTTTGCATGTTTGTTCATGGCACGCAGGTATGAAGGAAGTGATGGCAAGAAAAGTAACCATACCAGACTGTTTGTTTCAATCCTCTTCAAAACCACCTGCTAAGGCTAAGAAGTGTAAGACTTTACATGGGACTTGTTCGTGTTCTGTGATCTGAGAAAGTGGGAGGTTCTGCAGTCAGCCTACGTACCGCCAGCGTTAATTGCCAAGTTCTTAGTGTCTCTCACGAGAGATTATTACCCATGCATTCTCTGTCTTAAATATCCCTATGAACTTGTAAATCAGGCTCTATATAGCCTACTTGCCAGCTGGATGGCAGCACTGTTCTTCAGGGAGCCCATGGTGTGGGCTGCCAGTCCTGAAGCTGTGGGCGCATGGGACATCTGGTGTCTCCCGGCTTCCCGTCACCTGCTCCAGCTCTGAGCTCCCTGGGCTGCTCTGCCCCAGGAGGGTGAAGCCTAATACCAGCAAGGCACCGGGGGGGGTGTGTGTGTGTTTCTTTTGAACTGTCTCTTTGGTGTGTGTCTGTGGAGAGAGAGAGAGAAAGTAATGGGAAGGGAGAGGAAGGAAATTTACAGAATTTCCACAAGCTTATTCGTGAGGAGAACTCTGTGTTCTCTTCCCTTTTTTTATACAGGTAGCCTGTAATGCCCAAATCAGAAATGCATGCCCTTGTGCAGCGTGATTTTCACAGTTTGGGCTCTTACTTCTTTTGGTGCCAAGTCTGACAAGCTGGCGTTGCTCATTTTGCATGAGTGACAGTAACCTGGAGATATGGCCCTCTCCGCTGCGTACGTGCTGTCAGCTCGGGTTATTCACATCCTGTGGTAGTGTTGAATTGCCCTTCTGATGTAGGCAGAGATCCTATTTGTCTTTGTAGCTGGCGAGCTGGCAGACTTGCTGAAGTTTAACCAGAAGGCCTGCTCAAGTCCCTACGGCTGATTTCGTTATGGCTTTTTTCTTTTTCATTATGTTTGACATTTTGAAGGCTGAGCCTCATTATAGACGGGCAATCTGCAGCACCAGGCTGGGGAAATGAGTTCTGTGAGATGGAGAACATATGAAAAAAAGTGAAAAAGAGTGACCACAAAATTAAAATGAGATTTGAGGCACATTTTTGTCCTGTGATGTAGCCTTGTGCGATATCAGTTCAAAACAAGAAACTAGAGACCTTAAAAATCAGAGCAAAAGCGATCCGTCTTTACTGGGCATTCAGGACACAGAAAAGATTCGGTTCACTATGGTGGTTTTTATGTTCAGTGTATAAATACCCTTGCTAATGTAGCAACATTAATATTTGAAAGGCCAATTCTGCTTTTGTGATTTTTATTTTTGTTTAAATCCAGCTCTCCTTCTATTTCACCATGCTACATAAATGCTCTTTTATGCCAATATGCATCGGCTACTACAGCAACAAACTCCTGTACCGCAGGCCAAGGGAAGACTAAAGCGAAACATGGTTCCCGTGCATTAAAAAGCTATACCTCCTCTAAGGCAGGTGACACAATTTAAGTATTTGCTATTATATTAACATATCAGTGATAAATTAAATTTTATTTGCAAGCTTGGTTTTTGCTTTTCTCTGCTTCTTAATGAAGGTGATGTATCTTCTGAAAATGTCAAACTGTGGTTCCAAAATAGAGTAAATTCTTAATCATGTCATCAGATACTTAAACATTAGCACTTGTGACAATTTTGGCATTAAGTGTTCTCATTAAAGTCAGTTTCTCCCTTGTTTATGACAAGTAGGGTTAGAAATGCTGAGGCAGCGAGATCTGAGTCTCCTTCTTCAAAACCACCCTGGTCCATATTTAAATTAAATGCTGTAAGGACTTGAAACCAAGCCCTTATCCAGTAATGGGGTGGGAGATGCCACGTCTTGTCTTAACTCGGTTTGAGCTGAAGTAGTGCTCAAAAGGCTCCATCAAAGGTCAGGGCTTGTTTGTACCAGGAGCGAACTCCCAACTGGCTTAAGGAAGAGATACCTGTGTCTAGAAAAAACTGCACCTTAAATGGCTTGGACCATGTTGGGTAAATGGAAGATGGAAGAGCAAAGAGTCAGTCTTTCTAGGCATGGAAAGCCGAGGCACAGCAACTTTTGCCTACACTAACAGAGATCTCTGGAAAAGCTGTCTTAATTTCTGCAGCTTGGGGAGTTTTTTCACGAGATTGTGTTGCTATCCTGAAGCTTTTCTGAGAATCAGTTATCAGTAGGTCGCTCTAACTGATCTCCTTTACGTGCGACTTTGTTTATGACTAGCTTTATAGTTTGTGGGTTTATATTAAAACTCTATATATGAAGTGAAAATGTGAGGAGAGAGATCTTTTGCCATAGTCAGTTGAGAAGGATGCTAGGGAAGATCAATAGTGGTATGCAACATTTCTGCAAAGCTAGAGGCAAATCCTGGGATGTGGATTTTGGGATTAGATGATCGATTATAATATTTCCTTCTGCTAAAAACTCTTTGCTCTTTGATGTGAAAAAAACATCTTGCTCTTCTATGTGAAATACGGTGGGCCTTTAGTCTGTGACTAGGGCTTCACACAATCATAATTATAGTAATGCCAAGATAATAGATGTAAAGGAAGAAAACTAGCTCGTAATCAGTTTAAAGACTTTGTCTTCATTACTAAAAAATTAGAAGTTATTTAGTTTTCATGTAGCGAGCACACAGAGAGAATTAGGATTTGTATCTGGAAATGTACAAGCGTTTGACTACTTTTTCCATTCCAGTAGGGGGAAAAAAAAAACAAATAACATTTTTTTCCCTCAGATAGGGTTATTTTTGAAAGGTTTAAATGTTAAAGAAATAACAATATTGAAGGTGTGTTATGAAAAACTAAGCAAAAGTTTTTTTTTTTTTGAAAAGGAGTCAAAAATCTTCTTACAGTTTAAGGTCCGCTGCTGGACTATATCAAAGAACCCAGAGGCAGCGCACAGCCTGACCATGCCGTGGCACGCCAGACTGACCAAAGCTGTGTCAAGGGGGTCTGGCAAATTAAAATGAAGTGATTCTATTGCACCCTACCCAAATGATTTTTTTTTTTTTTTAAATTTTCCCTCTTAGACAGAAATATTTAGAGGAAATTAAAACTTCTCATGGGAACTTGACAGAACTATAACTTCCCTCCAAAACATTTTAATGAAAAATCCTCAAAGGAAGAACATTACTTAATTTCTGTCTTCCAATAGTATTGCGTTAATAGTTACTTCTCCTGTAAAAATGTATCCTGCAAGTAGGATGTAGAAACAATTTTAAATGGAGAGTAGGTAATATTTTGGCTTAATCAAGAGGACAATTTTAGATGACTCATAAAACTGTTGGCCAGACTGTAATAAACACAGCTTGGAAAAATGAAAAGAATATTTCCTTGGCTTCCCCTCCCCAGTGGCTCAAGGAATAAACCTTCAAAACAAAACATCCTTTAGAAACGCGGCTGAAATCAGAAGATACTATCTATTGAAGTCTCAGAAGGGGATGAAATAATAGAAGCAGCAGAGGGATGTGATCTTGGAAAGCTTCAGTCTTGTAGGGAAAATAGAATCATACGAGCATCTGATATTTTCATTTCGGAGCTAGGAAGTTGTCCCAAATACTGTTGAAAATCGAACTGGTTAAAGTAGATTTTGTTAAAACCATGTGCAGAAAACAGAATATCTGAGTGGCACTGGGACTCAGCAGAAAGATGTACTTAGTATTTCTATATTTGCTGGTGTCGGCAGTCCAGTCTCCCTGCTTTGGAGTCTGAAATCCTAAAACTGAAACAGTGTGAGATAAGACGCCCTCGGCCGCTCCATCCAGCCCCAGCTCTTGCCCATGTTTGAGGTAGCCGTCGACAGCCCTTCAACTCGGCCACCCTCACAGCAGCACGGTGATGTGCCTGAAGAGCCGCTGAGCTGCAGCTGACCTGCCTCTCCCCAAAATCACTCCCCAAAAGGAGCAGACAGGCACACGTGCGTTTTGGTTTTGCTTCCCTTTGATTTTTCTCCCATTGCATAGAGTCGTATCGATCTTTCTTGCTAGATCTGCTTTTATCCATTCCTTTTTGTTGACTCTTTTGGGACTGGGGTTCTTGACTTCTCCGGTGTCAGTTTTAATCTGACAGATTGGCAGCTCTCATGGCTGAGGATCAGAGCTTCCCTGTCAGGACAAAAGGAGTCTGCACACACAGAAATCTTTGTTCAAAGGTGCAAAAGAGAAAGAAGGGAAGGAAAGGAAAAGTATGAGCGCGAGAAAGAAAGTATTCTTTTTAAAACAAACTGGAAGAAGATAAACTCTTCTTAACATCAGGCTATAGAGCAAAATGTACTTGTGACTGTGAAGGTGAATAAAAGCCCATTTTGGCAACTGGGAAACCTATTTTAGCCCCTTCAGAATAATTTCAATGGCATAAAAAAAAGAAGAGCTAAGCCAGGAGTGGCTTGGGTACTGTAACATCTGAGCTTCAGATTACCTTTAGTAATCTACTGAACTTCAGTAGATTTTCTTAATAAGCATTGGCTCCGGAGAGAAAAGTATTTCAAGTGGCAATTAAGCACTTAATTTGCCATGAAGACCAAAATAAAGGGTGCAAAGTATTTTTAAAACTGGTAGGCTACCTCTCAGAAAAAAATTTCCTAGGTGACTGCCATGAGTTTCTCTACCTATACTGCATTCCTTGCTCCTTTACTTTAAAATGGGATTTAATAGATTTCAAATAAACACAATATACATGAAAGGATTCATGTATGCGTGGTGGTTTCTCATAACTCTATGTATTATAAATCCTAGGAATACCTGCAAGGCCTTAAGAGCATTTGCTTTCCTGCGGCTATCTGCAAACAGTTTCTCCATAAAAAGGTTGAAAATGAAGACCCAAAGGATCCAGTTCTCATAGCATTTCTGCTGCAGGCCCTGGCTGGGTCTAGAAAGCAAAATACAAGAACAAAATGAGAGGAATTTTTGAGAGCTCTGTGTTGGCTATCTCTGCTGCAACTGAAGTAGATGGCAGCAAAAACCAGCAAGCCTGGAGAGTTCTGAAAACGTTAACTAAATACACGAACATGTATGGCTGTTATGCTATTTAATAGCACATATCTGTCTCCGTTGCAAAAGCTGAGTAGTTTCTCTGCAATGCTTAATTCAGCCAAACTGATCTGTCTAACTTACAAACTTATTGCATTCTTCAAAGTATGAAAATCAACCGCCTGCTAAATGGGGAAACGCTCCAGGAATTCAGTAAGATGCTGATACCCATTTCTAATTTATTAATTGGACTTACTTCTCTTTTAAAGGATTTAGTTGGCAAACAGATCTTTTTGTAGCTATGATAATTACTGAATAGGGATAATCTGGCTGTTCCTGCTGTTCCCTACCAGGAATATACGTTGAATCATCTGGTTCACCAAATTTTGGTCAGATGCCAGGATGAGTTAGTGTATAGTTGAATATCTTGCAGATTAATAAAAAGCATACGCATCCTGCTGCCATGTGCAAAATACTTGCAGTGAAAACGTGTGTGAGGAAAATAAAGTGCTGGAAAAATAAAGCCATCTGGTGCGCGAACAGCAAAGCTTGTTGAAAAATTGTGTCTGCTCTGAAATGGGCGTAAAACAAACAAACAAAACCCCTCCCTATGACACTAATTTCTTTCAGTTGCTTTAGTTCAATAAATATATTCCCTTTTTTTTCCTTTCCTCCACTGAAATGCAGTTTACAAGCTTGAGAAGGAAGAGCTGCTTTGAAATGACTAGTTGAACCATTTAATTTTCATTCCCGTAAGACAGAAACAGGAATTTTTTTTCCTAAACAAAACACTTGAGTGTAAGTTTTGTCTGCTGTAAGAGTTCATCAAAAAATGCATAAATCTGGGGAAAGTTTAGATTTAGAGACAGGGGCATTTTTTCAGTGAAAAACATTAAGTTGGAAAACATTAAATCTGGAAAGTTTCAGCCAGCTCTAGTGAACAGGGTCCAAAGACAACTTCAGTCAATGTATTACTGAAGAAAAGCCATAAATGGTATAACATAATCCTGAAGTAAAATTTAAATGACAGCCCTAAGGCACAAACCAAGATTGAGTTACAATTGTAAAATCAGGCTGTCAATATTTTTGATCCTCCAACAATGCAAGTTTACTGAAGAAAATTTCAGTCCGTCTCCAATTTCACACATCATTGGAAACAATAACAAACATAGAGCAGATAAGAAACACTTGATGTACTAATGCGCTGCAATGCAAGCTGAAAGGAGCAACGAGACAATTGTCCAAAGTCGACTAAAATTGAGATCCTATTAATGCACACGTCTGAGTAATTTTCTTAGCTGTTGATAATGGGCAATAGTCATCTATAGATTTCTATTATCATTAAGACTTTAAAATTTAAATATAATGGAATTTTTCAAGAGGGCCCACTCTCAAAACAGTCTTTATTCCTTTTTTGCACTGTTTTGTTTATTATACCTACGTAAACT
This sequence comes from Balaeniceps rex, assembly GCA_013401315.1. Taxonomy (NCBI): domain Eukaryota; kingdom Metazoa; phylum Chordata; class Aves; order Pelecaniformes; family Balaenicipitidae; genus Balaeniceps; species Balaeniceps rex. Next base: position 49,808 of record VYZW01022263.1, read on the forward strand.
CATTGACCTCACTCAACTTGTTCCTGTTCTGTAGAACTGAGAAAAGGATCAGTAAATCTGTTTAGATGAAAATGTCTTGAATGTGAGTGCTATATTCAGTAAAATAGCCAGGGTCGCAGGTCAAGAAATATTTGTTCTTCTTACAGATCAAAGAGGGGTATTGCAAACCGACCTGTGCTGGCCCATCAATTGATGTTGGCTTTGGCTTCAAGAAACTTGCAAAGTAATGCAAACATATATGTGTACGTGTATATATCTCTCTACTGTCTTAGTTCAGTCTCAAGGGCTGTTGCATTGCTGAGGCTGCCAACAAAGAAGTCAATATTGATGTGGGTATCTATTCGCTGCCTCATTTCTCTCTGCCCAGCACACTCAAGCAACACTTCGAAGAATTTTTCATCGTTGCTGACCTTAACAGATTCATACATAAAAGGAGAAAACTCGGTATCCTGCTACTGTTTAGCTCTGCGAATTTTGTGCGTTCGATGTTGACTCACAAAGTTATTGAATTAAGGAGCACAAGATCTCCAAAGTCAAACAAAAACTTGACATCCTTTTCCTTTCCAGCTATCGCTTTACATACTCCAAATATTCTTGATTTATTAACAGCGAGTCTGGGGGAAGGAAGATTAGAAGTACTGCAATAGCTGGCCAAAACCTGCCTAGTTTTAGAAATGTAACTTCAGTTTGACTTCGCTAGTTGGAGTGTAGCATATTTTTGTGAAACATACATTGACAATATAAAACAAATATTTCTCCTCCTCTAAAAAGCCATCATTACAATATCCATTCTCATCTTCAGGTATTCAGTGCCACATTTTCTGAATATTCACCTTGAGAGAATATCAGATTTTATATATAATATAAGATTTGTTCTTTCCTTTCCTGAAGCATCTACCTTGACCCGTGACCCAATGCTGTCTTTATCAAATTGAATTTCTATTGTGTTAGGAAAGGAATATTTTTACATCTTATATTACTTGTATTGATAAAAGCTAGGTTCTGTGTTACCTTGCAGTCTTTCGACCTATCATACTGTCACCTTTTGGACTAGATTGTCATCATATCTCTGGGAGAGCTCTATAAGGCAACTTGATGAAAAAGTAATATGGCAATGAGCAATGCTCAGCTGGCTTCCCAGCTGCTGAGCCTCTGCCATAGAGACTTTGATCAGATTTAAAAGGGATTTAGTACCCTATGGACAGGCACAAAGACACTTACATTCCTGAAACCTGATTTAAGGGGGTTTGAGCACTTCCCACCCGCTTGAAAAGCTGTTGACCTGCTGTTGTCCCTGATGAAGGGGACCTTACTAGAGCAATGGTGAAATAAAAGAGGGAGGTTTTGAATCAGGTTGAATATTTCAGGGGGGTTACTTGTATGAGAGACTTCTCACCTGTTTAGCTGTAGTGAGTTAAAACTCTGCATCCCCCACGGTCCGTGCTACCATGAATCATAACAAAGTAGTTATTAGAGGTGCTGGAATTGGATGGCAGAATCAGGTATGTGCCTATACATCAGCAGCTTTACTTCTGCATATATTACCTTAAACCAATGATTAATGCCAGTTTGCACCAAGTCCCTTGGTTTTTTGTAAGAGTGAAGAAAGTGGACAGGTGGGGGCAGTAACTTTTTAAATTAACACTGTAACTTTCTAATAACCTAAAAAAAACTAATTCAGAAACTCATTGAAGCTAATATTAGATCTATCTTTATTCAGGAAAGTAATTAACCAATTTAGAGATTAACACGTCCCTAAATGTTCTTCCCAATCCGATCATACCAATCATAGAAATCAGTAATCATCACTCTGGATTAGGCGATGGATTACAAATTAGAAAAAAAGATACTTGGTCAGAAGGGTTATGTCAAGAAAAGGAAATTATGCTATTTGATTGATGCACCCAATTAAAACTGTCTGAAAGAGCTCAAATTTAATCATAGACACAGTGAAGTGCTCACAAATGCTCTAAAGACCAATAATTGTTCATAAAAATTATTTAAAAGAAATTCTGTAGAACAAATGTGCTGGAGAAAATCTAAACTATTCACAGTCAGTTCTGGAATAGAAACTGCCAAAACTCATTAAATTATTCACTAACCATCATTTGTTCAGCTCAGTGTATTACAAAAGTTATTGATTAGGTAGTTTATAGTAGTTGGATGTATTTACGGAAATGTGTTTCTCTTCCATCCTGTTATTTTGTAGTGCATTGGTTTGGTGTCGTCGTCGTCCCCCCCCCCCCAAAAATGCAGCGGGATTAAGTTATGCATTATTTATAACATATGCTTAGTACTCAGATAGTAAGCTAATGGGGATGGCACAGTTAGAAGAAATCTCTAACCTTTTCAATATTGCATTTCACTTTTCCAAAATGAACAGCCTTTGCCTGAATAATATATTGTAGATAATGAAAGAAAAGCCAAGCAAAATACCAAGTCATAATATATATGAAAGACTAAAAGCTTTCTGGGGGATATCTATCAAACTCTTTTTTGTTTGAAAAGCATGAGGTTTTGTGTTGGTTTTTTTTTTTTTTTTTTTTTTTTTTTTCTTCTCTCTACTTCAGCACAGCAGAGCTTTCCTCAAGTGGAATTCAATAGCTTATTACCCTATGGCAGCACAAATTCTTGACTTCAACTAAACGTTGCATATAATATGTCATAAATACTTGAAAGTCAGTTTGGCATCTGTAGAGGAATACAACTGGTCATTAGCGTGTTAATCTCTTGTAGCAGGTGATCAAAAGACACTTTCTACAGTTAACTGACAGAGACAAAAAATGTATCATATCAGCTTGAACTTTAGCTGTGAACTTCAAGTGTTTGGGAGGAAATTTCTTCCAGGATGGAGTAGACATACAGCCCGCTTCGATCCCTGGGCTGAACTGTTGCGTGATGTCGAAGGAAGAACATGCCAGGGTAGCTGCGCTGCAACGGTGGCAGCAGTGGCATTGCTTTTGAAGCATCGCACTGGGTTTTGCCACGGGGATGGAAGATACACTTCCAGCGATATAGAAGACAAAACGTAAATCCAGATTTCAAAATGTACAAAGATGCAGAATTCCTGCAGCACTCGCTGAGATCAAGGACAGGAAAGAAGCGTGGCAAAAAATCTCATCCAACTTGCTTGCAGGTTAGTCTCTTCTAAAAGTGGAGAGAAAAATATGACAAATATTCAACCTTTAATTACTCTGACTTGAAATACATTTTTAAATCTCTTGGAAGGAATAGGAGAATTTAAAACTAGAAGGGATTACTGTACTAGTTCACTGTTACCTGTATTTTATAAATGTAGACTTAATATTTATATGCTGTTTTACCATGTCCCAAATCTCCAAAATCTCCCTAACTTTATCATAATGTTATTTCTGGATTTGGCCCATATGTGAAATCAAAAGTAGAAAAATTCCTTTAGAGTGTGGATGAAAACACAGACTGTGGGTGTGGATATATAATAACCTTAGCTACGACTGTGATAATAAATATCCACCAGTAAAGCATTTGTGTGGCTGTGGATCTTCGAGCAAGACGTGCGAATATAAGCGCTAGACTATACTGTTCCCGACAAACTGTGACTGTCTGCTCAGCAAACGTATATTATCACGACAATAACCTGTAAAATAATTGAGGCTAATTTCAGTATAACTCTGGGAGTTTCCGTGTCATCAGCAATATATGCTTGATGCCTAATGCTAATGTATGCTAACATATGAATGCCTAATGCTCTGATCCTAGAAGGGTTTAAAGCTTTTCTATAGCTACAGCAGGCTGACAAGACACACTGTGGCAGCAACAGGAGAGTGGTAGGCACTGGTCTAAGGAGACGAAGTGGGGCTTGAGAAAGGTAAATGACTGGAAACTAGGAAATTCATGGCCCTTTCTAGGGCTAAGGGTTCTTGTCCTTCTTCTGGTTACTTTGTGAGGGCTCTTAAATTGTAACGCCAAACCTTTTTTTGTCAGTGGCCTAAAAGCAACAAATGTTTGAGTATTGCAGATTATTTAGACAATTGCTTCATAACTGCTCAAGCACTAGCCACAAGGAAAATGCAAAGTTATGCTTAGCCAGCTGGATATATGTCTTGTGACTGGAGCATCTGATCAACAAGGTTTATGTTTGAGATTTAGCGTCTTGAATTTGAATTGCTTTCAAAGTAGTTCCAGGAATTAAGCAGAAGTGATTTCTAATGAGGAACTGCAATTGGTTCCTTGCTCCCTGGCAAACTGAAAAAGACACAAAATCAATCAAAACTCAGCGCAAATTGTTCATCTGACTTTACTATGAGTTTAGCAAAAAACCAAACCCAGCAGTGATAAAAGGCCCTTCGTTCTGAGGGGCAGTAGAGCCCAGCTCAGGAGCCCAAAAAACAAATGGGGCTGTAGAAAGCACTGCTGAGCAGCAGCCTCCAGTTTGCGTCTCGCGTCCCTTTGCTCTAGCCACGTTCCTGCTAGATAGACGTTTGCAGTTTTCCAGGCTCTGCAGGGAATATGGCAGTGCATTTAAATGCGGGGAAAAGAGCCGGTACAGGTAACATCAACATTTCCCGCGCAGTCTTAAAATCTGAGGTACCATTTTGGATTAAGAGAATAATGTCTCTTTCAGATGAGCAAATGTTCAAATCCTGGAGCAACGCGCTAGATGAGACACAGATTTAATGAACTCTGTAGAGGTAGTTTTTCAGCTGGTGTAAATTGGCACAGCTTCAATGGAGCCCACAAAAAACTAGCCCTGGCTTTATATAAATATACAGTAATGATCTTTTCCTCTTCTGTTGGGAAGCTTTTATCCTCAAAAGCTATGTTCCACGTGGATTATCTTGATCCTTTTTTCCCTATTTAAGATATAGGCTCTGACCTCTATGTTTAACTGTAGTGTTTTTTATCAGAAAATAAGGCACTACTACTAAGGGTAGCTCATGCATTGAACTCAGCTGTCCAAGCTACTCATGCTGCCTTGGGTAATTGGCTACTCACAAATCTTTATCTAAAGTATAAAGGTAAATAACTATTAAAAACCCTAACCTAAACTGAAGCAGTAAATTATCCCACAAATTCCTTTTACTGCTCTGTTTTGCTTGGATTTACTCAACCTATAAATCAGAGCTGAACAAGAAGTTTGCAGAATGATGGCCGCAAGGATCTTTATGGGGTCTATAGCCATAAATTTCAAAGCTGAATGGGCTGAGCCAGTAACCGTCTGAGCTCTCCTCACCACACAGTTCGCACGCTCGCTCGCTTCTGCCAGCTTCCTCAGTGTTACGTGAAAGGGTTTCTGCCTCGCTTTTTAAAAACTTGTATAATTTGGGGGGTTTAGGTTTTTAAATGTGGGAGGGTGGGAGGAGGTTGATGGGTGCCCAGCTTTCTCTGCAGCGAGCAGTGGTTAGAGCAACCGCTTAAACCACAGGAAGGCAGGATTTGCCTTCCTCTTGAGCCCGTGTGGTTTGGACTCACGTGCCCAGAAAAGTGCTGGGAAGCAGGGCTGTTAAATCCAAGTTTCATGGACCAGGGAGAGCAAAGGAAATGATGGCTGAAAGAAGAATTGTGGGGAGGTTTCAAGAAATAATCCTTGGATCAGGGACTGAAAGTCAGGACAAGGGAGGGGGCCTTGCTGGACTGAGCCTCCTGTCTCCTAATGAACATATACAGGGATCATCCTGTCCCCCAAACTGTTAAACTTACAGGAAGCAAACATTTAGGTTTTAAATAATTTGATACGGCTAAGTCAGTGGTTCTGACTCTGAAAGCTGCTGTTTTACTTTACCACTTAGTAAGCTTGGTCCTTGCCCATTCTGAATCTGATTAAAATCCACGTCCTGGAGTCTGACAAACCAAGTGATAAAATCCTGGGGCGATAGGGATTGCCTTGTAAAGTTAACTCTAGCTCCTGGGTGCTGTTTCAACCTGCGAGGCAGACGAAATCTATGAAATAAAGATTTGCTTATCTCTGTCTGGCTTCCTGTCCTTACTGCCGCTGGCTAAATGCATTGGTCTGCTCGTGGAGCTATGCTGCACAAGTAATGTCATGGGCTATGTTATTTATTTGCCTCCGGGTCTAATTCTCAAATCTGCAACGGTCCTATAAATGTGTGGTGTGGCTTTTGTCTGAATAAAACGTATTGATTTCTTTATCTGAGTACCGTAGAAGTGTACAATGCAACGCTGCCAAGATCTACGGCACCTAGCTCAACAGCTGGATTGAGGATAGTTGCAGGTAGGAGTAAGTCCTTGTTGGAATATTCCTGCATTTTTTGAATACTGCATCGTGCCTGTTTTCTCTGTTACAGAAGTAGGTCAAGGAGTTTGTTTTCTGGCATTTTCCCCTCTGTATCTATCTGTTACATCTTTGCAGTCAAAGTCTTCTTTAAAGTACATGCCAATTAAAAATTCAGGTCTTTTGTTCTTATACTTCACCAACATTTGGAAAACAGGGTTTGGGGATTAAGTCCTGAGTATGTATTTCAATAATGTCGCTTGAAGACAAGCTTCAGAAATCTCATGTTTTTCTGCACCTGGAGTGCCTTTTTCTTTACTGCTGCTGTTCTGTAAATGCTGGTTTTTTTACTTGTGTCTTGAAGTTAAACAAAACCTTACCGTTTATCCTTGTAATAGCAGATTCTTAGACAAATTTACCTAATTTAGCCAACAAACATTTTGTAATACCCACAGAGAGGATAAAATAACTGGATTTTCCCATTTATATACTAGGGTTGGATTTTTGCCTCCCAGTATTCTAAATGTCTTTTCCTCAGAGGGAGACTACATTCTAGATTTCAGTCAAATTATGACACTGGCTCTTTCAAACCTGCTTGACATCTGTTTACGGTCTTTCTTGTTGCTAACTTGGAACAGTCTAGACCATGGTTCCTAATCTTGGTCATGGCCTCCAAATTCTTCTGTGATGTAAGTAAGAGTGTTTGTTTGTTCATGTCTCTCCTATGCCATATATATGCTGTGTAATGTATAGCATTATATTGGTGTTAAGCATAAATTATGTGAGTTACTGTAGCTAAAGCATGAGGAGTAGCTGGTATTTAACTTCCTCGCATTCCTCTGTCCTAACTGTAGAAAAGCTAAAACACTAAAAGAAAAGCTAGAAGTATAAAAACATAATCTTTCCCTGCCTGTCAAGTACTTTTGGCTTAGGCTCTGCATTTTTCCTTTTGTTCGGGTGTTGAATCCCCTTACACACCAAGCCTGTTCAAGCTGTATGGTCTGTTATTTCTGCTAGCTGTAGTCCCTAATATCGATTGCTCAGAAATTCTTGAGCAATCCTCTGTACAAAGCCGATGCCCATCAACACCTGAAACGTGTTGCCCTTCTTTCTTGAGTTATAAATACTTTTTAAAGCTTTTGCCATTTATTTTCCTTGTGTGCTCATTCCACTACAGATCTGCTATTTGTCCACTTCTCCAAGTCACTTTAGGTGGAGCTTTTGCTCTTGCAGCTCAAATATCAGCAAAGCAATCATATGCTGTGGTCTCAGTCTCCAGCTCTGTTACAAATTCCGCTATGAACTCGGCCAAATCACTTTATCTTTCAGCGTCCCATTTGTAAGCTGTGAAGTGGCATCTGACAAATGGATGACTCCTTTTTATCATTGTGCTTTTTACCTTTTCAAAACAGTGTGCATTACCTTTGCTAAATTACAAGCTAGAGTTTAAAAACTGTAATCATGGCCTAAAATTGCTTCTGACCTTCAAATTCTACTGTAACACAGTGCAGTGGGACAGGTCAAACCTGCTCATTGGGTTTGTAAAATTTCCTGTAAGTTTAAGTCTCGTGTTCACTTCCTTGGGTTATTTTGATTTTCTTTTCTTTGTTTTTCATGAATGATAGAATGAACGCAGATCATATGGGGGCATGCTGTGGATCAGTATTGCTGCCACTGCGCCACCGCTCTGCAGCTTCACTTGGACGGTGCTGTACGTCTCTTCCCCATCATTGAATTCGGAGTATTCACGGGTGCGCTGAGCAGAACGTGGTGGCGTCGGAAAGAAAGGTGAGTCATGACCAGCTGTCTGCGCCGTGGTTCCCATCTGCGAAGTGAGTACAAAATTGCTTCTTCCCCCCTATTCTTTGACAGTATTGTAAATGTTTGAGGTTGGGTGGGTTTTTTGGTTTTGTTTTGCTTTTTTGTTTGCGACAGTTTCATTGACCTTAAAAGAGGCTTGTGCCCATACAGAACTGTAGGAGAAGGGCTTCCTTACTCTGTCCTAACGCAGTCCCTGCACAGTGAGTTGTTGAAAATCCCTCATTGCTTTATATCCTACCTAAAACTAATTTTTTTTTTTTTTTTTTTAATGTAGTTCCTTTATGGCAGCAGCTGGTGTTATTTGGGGACACGCATTACCTTTTTAGCTCCCTCTCTCCTGGATTTAAATTGACTTTCCTTTTTTTGGCACATGCATTTTTTTTCAGCAAGCCCTATTTGCCTGTCACCCCAGAGCATGCGCTGGAATGGACAATTTCAGCTCCTGGAATAGGGGAGCAGCCATTTGATGGGCGCAGGAAGTGGCACATAGGCTTGGGAGCTCTTAAGGGGGACTTCTCTGTTTACATCAGAGAGAGTCTGTCTAGCCTCACCTTCCTCAAAAGAATTGATTTCACGTTTTCTAGATAGAAGGAAATTTTGGGCAATTTTTAAAGGTTGGTGAGGGTGGAGCGATATATTTTTTGTTTCTGTAGAAGTATCAGGATTGCTGTTACATCCTTTCCCCTGTAAACACGTACTGAGTGTTGGCTGCTGATTCGTGACACTTCATCCCACGGCCTCTACTGAGTTGTTTAAGGGAATGCCCATGTGGACACATCCAGTAGATGTTTTTCCAGGAGAAAACGTACTCTGGCTCCTCGGATTGAGGTAGAGGCTGGCTCACAAGTAACCATGGCAACGAAGCTGTCACTGTGAGCATCAAGATATTTACATACCAAAAAATAAAAAACCCTAAATACACTACAACATACATGAATGCTCCAGCTCATTTGGAGATCTGTCCCTCGGTTTTGTTCCTTATGGATGTTGGCAGCCGTGGCTATCACATGTAGGTAGGAGTATTTTTCCCTGCTCTATCTGCTGCATCAGTAGCAAAAATTGTTCCTGGTGGTAAATGTAATGGCTTCCAATTAAAAGGGGATATTTGAATTTCAAGTTGGAGAAACACTGAAGACAATTTTGAATTAATCTTAAAAAGTTTCATCTAACACACAAAAACAACGTGCTGTCATCAATATTTGTAACATTCAGCTCTGTGTTTTCACAAAACAGCCATTAGTACAACATATCAAGTCTGGTGACAAGTTACATTTTATTGCTGTTAACAAACAAAGATCATCTTTCTTTCTCTGCAGACTCCTCTTTCTTTTTTTAATCAACCATCAGGTTGGAGTTTTGAAGGCTATGTGTGGATGTGCTTTCCAGTGTTTTCTAGAAGGCTACTAGAGAGGTGACAGAGTGAGCTCGCAGCAGCTTATGGAAGACATTGGTTAATATTTCCTATGAGATTAAACAAAGGTTTGGGGGTAAGTTCTTTGCTTGGGATGGAATTAATCCAATTTTAAAGAGGACCAGGGAACCAGTTACTCCCAATCAGGAGGGGAAAGTCTCTGAAATAAATACTTAGTTTTGAAAACACCTCAGAATATTGATCTCTGTGCCGTTGTTCTGATTTAAATGAATTTGTACTTTTTACTAGTGTAAAGGGGACGGGGAACAGATCTAAGTCACAGTGCTTATTAATCTCCTGGCACCGTGTCGTGTTGTGTGATTTAGGCACTTCATACTTTCCGTTATCGCTGTCTTGCTCAGGCGGGTGTCCTCGATGAGCACTGCCTCCTGAGAGCAGGTCAGCTCTGCTGCAACACCTTACACCGCTCTTCACCTCTCACCTCTGCAACTTTATGCAAGATCTTACAGGAGTCTTCTGTCAAAACCACTGGCAGCACCTCACTGACTTCAGAGTTTGGATCCCCTGGATGCATGATGTCACTGCTTATTTTTCTTCCCATGCTAACTAGTCTCCTGAGATGATTAGTGTGTCTAGAAGTAAGAAATCTGATATAAGTGGCTCTACAAAATCGGTTTAAAAAAAGTTACTCATGCAGGTTGGAACAAGTAGCCTTCAATTCTTTTAGTTAGATTTAAGCAGCAGTAGGAAAAACGTAGAAGAATATCTGTACTAAAAACTGTCAGCTCTCCAGCTAGTTAATTGAACTCGTAACTGTATAATTATTACCTGCTAATATTCAATTTTTAAAACCACTTAAAATCTGATAAACTATCCACTTTAGTCAACTGTGCCTTACTGTTACAGAATTCACTTTTTCAATCCTTGCATAGCTCTCCGGCTGCCAGAATCATTACAGCAGGTCAAATGACCTGCACGCACCGGCTGCTCCTTCTTCATCTGTACTCGGAGGCTCGGTGGGACTGCGGGAAATACACTTCCAGGACAGACTGTACCACCACGTTCAGTTGCATTTTATTTTTTCTGCCAACAGTATTTACTTCTGCATGCAAATCAAAGGGATGGTTCGTTTGCTTCATCTTGCATTTGGCAACATCATGTGTTGCCAAAATGATCATGCTCTTTTTTTCCAGGTTTGTCTCTCGCAATCCCGGATAGGACAGCAGAATTTGAGCTACGCTGTATGATTTCACTTTTTGGTTGAGCCATTTTTGAACCTGGGAGGAACTGGGAGGGGGGAGGGAATCTTCCTCCCCCCCCCCGATCTACCTACGTGTGTGCTGGTTTTGGAGATGTCTGTGCTCCTCCTGGGCAGCCACCCTCTTTGTCTGGCTGCACACTGCACCAGCATGAGACTGGTTTTAAGCTCTTTCTTTATCTGAGTGCTCTCACTAGCTATTGATTGTTATTATCAGGTGTAAAATCCATTTTCAGCAGTGGCTCCTTCACTCCCCAGCAGCTCATCAGGAAAAAATACTGTCCTTGTATTATTTTGTCCCGTTCTAGTAAAACCAGGCGGATTGTTGCCTTTGGCTCTAGTGAGGTCCAGATGCAGACTTGTGCTTTTAAGGACACAGGTAAGTGTCTCAGTATCTATCATGCAAAGAAGAGGAGGCCACAAATGCAACCAAGTTCTGTCAGCCCCTGCTCCCATGGCCTCTCATTTTGTGTCCTCTATCTCGCTGTACTTAAGCTTTTGAGTATATTTAGAGTACCTTTCAGACTGGTTATTCTGGGAGTATTTCAGAGCCTCTGTTGAATTTTTGAGCTGATTACACACACCCCCATTTCTCTAAAAGAAGAGAGCATCGTCTTTGGTGTTTTGCCAGATTCTATTTAATTGTTCTTTATCAAGATCAGCCCCAGCCACAAGATAACCCTTAAAGAGGCTACGATCCATCTCGACCAAAACATCACATGGCTTGGAAAGAACCTGCTGTAAAGTTCAGTCAGGTAAGACTCTCTCAAAGTTTGGCAGAACCAGCCTACAGTTCAGTTTCAACCAGCATCATGAGGTGCGGGACAGGATGTTTGTCAGAATTCATCAGAAGGTTCAGATTTGCTCAGATCCAAGAATCAAGAAAGCAGCAAGGGGAATTGCTCTCAAAATTTTTCCTTGCATGCTTCCAGTTTTACAGAGAGCGCGCATTTGAGGAATGTTGTATTTATGTACTTCAAATAGATCTGCCATTGAATATTTTAGCTATGCGGAAAAAAGAAATTTGAAGTAACCTACTGACAAAGTAATTTTGAGGATTTTTTTGATGTCTTGCTTTAAAAATGAGAGTGGCTTCAGCTTTGATTCAGGTAGCAAATCCACTTGCATGTCCTGAATGGCAATCCCATAGTGGTAATTAGGCCACGAAGGACAACGCTCAGTTTAAGGTATATGTGGGTGGAGAAAAATAAGGAGATTGCAATAATCGACATGTAGCATCATAAATGAATCCAGTTTCCTTGGCAACTTCTAGTGTGCAGCCTGTGTTTCACTGAGAATTTTACTTGTCAGCAAGTGGACAGTAGGTACTTATTTGAGATTAAAGTGCTTTTGAACGAGACCAGTGAGAAACTTTTGATCAAATCTCTTTTACGTGTTTTTTTCTGTTCTTCCCATTGAACTCTTTTTGTGTCGTTGTCTTCACTGGCATGAGGTGGGTATTGCACAGTTAAGTGCTATGGGTGCATTAAATCATAACCATTTTATACAACCACAAGGTGCTGCTCGCTGTGCCTTTGGCTGCAGCTGTGTTTCATGCTCTTAACTCTTCCTGCTTTGGGGAAAACAGAAGGACGGATGGCTGAGCAACTGTGCCGGTGCGTGGGACACACGGGAAAGGGAAGTCCAGCCCCAAGTGCTCGTGCTGCGGCACCTATGGCCAGAATACATTATTAATGTGCCTTGCCTCCCGTGTGATCATTTTTTTCCCTTGGGCAACTCCTGTACATGGAATGATCATTAAATTATGTTAGTTGAATAGTTATTCCCAGCAGAAGAGGTTTTGGTTAAATTTATCTCCCCACCCCAATATAGACCAAAAACAGTTTAAAAAGCAGGTAGAAAAATACTTTCCTTCAGCATTTTGGATATAGAAATCCCTGGAACTAGGCTCTGGTCTGATGTCTTCATCAATCCCTCTACTTCCAAGCATTCAATATGACTGAAGCATCCAAAACTCACGAGGTTTTAAAAAATAATAAGTGTTGGGATATTTAGCTTTGCGCATTCATCATTTCAATCTTTGCATGATATCTTCAAAGATTTTCTTTTTAATAAAAATGGAATTGCTCTGCAGTCCCATGATGTGCAATCCCATGAGTGGGGCTTTCAGTAAGAAAGTAAAATTGCAAGACATTAAAAATCACAAGGAATGACAACAATGAAGTCAGCTTAGACACTGACTTTAATTGGCTTTAATTAGAAAATCATCTGCTTGAAAAAAACAAATGTAGCTAAACAGGTCACATGGAGAGTGGCTAATGGTTATAACGAGATCAGGACACAACTACAGGTGTGTTTAATCTAAAAGAGTACAAATGTGTGTGAAATTGAACATGGATGCTTTTCACGTCTCCGCAATTTCCCATGTAAAAATCTTCTCAGATTTCTCGTGCAGTGCTCAGAATGTCTTTAGAACTTCTCCAGACTTCAGGGAGCACTACTGTGTTTTTCTTCAGTGAAGGATGGTATTTTTATGTGGAAAGTGTGATTATGTTTGATTCAGCATAAACTTCTGCAGACAGTTGACAATTGCAATAGCCACCGCTCTCTGGGCACGAGGCAGAGCAATCAACAGCAACATGTCGAGGACATCCCTCTGGACATTTTTGTTTTCTTGTTTTATTTTGGATGTGGGGGCTCGCTCTTACTTTTTCAAATAACAGCACAGCAAAAGGGCAGAACTGGGAGGAAGGTCATTACTGGGAGCAAAAAAAAAACCCTCAACAAAATATACAGTGACTCCTATATAAAATACTGTTATTGGAATAAAAATGTTTAAAAACCATTCATTAATGCTAGCGCTTTCCTTGCCTTTTCTCTCTGTGGTACTTGAAATACAAATGGAGATCATTCTGTTTCATGTTTGGACACACTGCATGCCGCTTCGCGGTTTGATTTGACCTATTCATAGAAATTGCCTAACTGTAAAATGTAAAGCAGAGATAGAAACGAGCTCACCGAAGTTCAAGGTTTAATTAGATTATGAGTTTTGGATTTCAACACTCTGTATTTAAAGAGGAGGGAGACTGGGGAGAAACTGTGCCGGGGTGGAAAAAGTTGGTTCACCTTTTAGCATTGGGTAAACTTTTGCCTGTTGGCACTGCTATTAGCCAGGAGACAATCTGTTTTGTCTGCTTAAATGCCAGTTTAGAGGAAACCCCCACAAAACCATTGCTAGAGGGGTTTTTTGGATCAGCACCTCAGTGTATGTCTAACGGGGACAAATGCCCCCTCTAACTCGTTGCGGCACACTTCTCGCTTCAGCAGGTCGGCTGGTTTCTGACAACGGCAAACTTGGCACGCGGTTTCAAAAGCACTTTTCTGTTGCGTTTGTTGACAGGTAGCAAAATCTCTGCAGGAATTGGGTGTGATTAAAATCACAATGGATTGTGATTATAGAGGCTATGGATCAGGACTTACAACTAAATGCATCTTTGACATAACCAAATGCAAACGAGCAAACGTTAAACGAAGGAAAGGGGGTAGTTTCTTAATTTCTCCAAGGTACTAATACCAGATCTAATGCCAGCTGCTCATTTTAATATGAATATTTCATGGTGTGTTAACTCCTAGACTAACCCGCTAAAATAGCTAGTTACTTTTATACTGCAGTTTATAGATGTCCTTCATGATCAGAGTATCTGAGAACACAGGGAGGTTAATGAATTCTGTCTTTTCTCACCAGTGTGAAGTACCGCGGTAATCATCTCTTGGTACAGAAAGGAAGAGAGGGCACACGTCATGTCCAATATTTTAGCCTGTGGCTGAGCTGTGAACTAAACCCAGCTCTCCAGAGCCAGGTTCAGTGCCGAAACGATGAGGTCGTTCTGGCTCCCGCTAGACCATCCAGCGGATGAATTGCAATGTACATTTAAAAAACCCATTCAGGTTGTCAGGCCAGGATCCAAGCTTTCCTTTGCAAACTCTGACACCAGCTCTCATGGGTGGCTTTGACCTATTATAATGATTGCCAAAGTTCTGGTTTTGTTGGGGGAAAGTAGTGCTTGTGGTATGGACGGCAAGTACTTTTTCTGGCTTATTCTCTCCTGAAACCATTTTTGTGTCGCGCTATACAAGAGGAAATGCCTCTCACACGACAGGTACGGTACCGAAACTACTCAGTGCTGAACCACTTTGCACAACCTTCCCTTTACACCGTGGCTTTATTAATTTGTGAGAATATTTGTGAATACAGCACAGAAGAAAGGTGAGAAAAGTTCAAATGCTTCATCTTGCCTACGCGTAGCTCGGCGCACACGCTCCTCTTAGGTCATGTGAGAGTATCCCATCGAGAACGAGAGAGGCTCCCGTGCTGTCGTCAGACTGGAGTGGCACAGGACCGACAGGGCTGACGAACCCGCTGAACAACAGGTCTTCATCTTGCCGCCTTCTGTTCTTCTTCTCCTATTTCTGTTTTTCTTTCCTTCCCTGCTTCGAACCATCCTTTCGTCCTTCTGTCTGTTATTCTGTCCTTCCGTCCTTCCTTCCATTCTTCCCTCCATCTTCCATCTGTCCTAACGTCAGTTCTTCTATCCTTCCAGCCTTCTGTCCATCAGTCCTTCCTTGTGTCCCTCTGTCTCTCCTTCCATCATTCCATTCATCTGTCCATCCATTGTTCCATCCATTCTGCCTTTGTTCCGTTTTTCTGTCCATAATTCTGTCCTTTATTCTGTTCTTCCCTCCTTCTGTCCTTCCTTCTATCCTTCCATCCTTCTACTCTTCCTTCTGTCCATCCTTCCTTCCTTCCTCCTTCCATCCATCCTTCTGTCCGTGCTTCCCTCCCTCTGTCCATCCTTCTGTCCAACCTTACATTCCTCCATCCTTCCATCCCTCTACTATTCTTACTTCCACCCTTCTGGCCTTCCATCTGTCCCTCAGTCATTCCTTCTGTTCCTCCATCCTTCTGTCTTTCTATCCTTCCCTCCGTCGTTCTGTCTGTCCACCCTTCCTTCTGTTCTTCTTGCCGTCCATCATTCTTTCCTTCCATCTGTTGATCATTCTTCCCTTCCATCCTTCTTTCCAGCCTCCCTTCCTTCCAAACCTCCCATCATTCTTTCCTTCTGTCCTTCCCTCCATCCTTCCTTATATCCATCAATACCTCCATGCATCCTTCTGTCCTTCATCCGTCCTTCCACCCTTCCATCTGTCTGTCCTTCCTTCCGTCTGTCTTTCCTTCTGTCTGTCCTTTCCATCTATCCTTCCACTCATCCTTCCTTTCATCCGTTCATCTGTTCTTCTGTCCATCCTTCCTTCCATCATTCGTCATCCTTCTGTCCACCCGTCTATCCTTCCATCCATTCTACCTTCCTTATGTCCTTCTGCCCTTCCTACCATCCGTCTGGTTCATCCATCATTCCTTCTGTCCTTCATTCATCCTTCTTTCACCATTCCCTTACGCTGGCCTTCTGTCCTATCTTCCACCCTTCGGTCTCTCTCCTTCCTTCCATCTGTCCTTCTGTCCTTATTTCTACCTGTCCTTCCTTGCTTCCCTCCTTCCCTCCTTCTGATCTTCCCTCCTCTCTTCTGTCTGTCCATGCCTAGTTCCTTGCTTCTGTCCCTTGTTCCTTGCACCCGTACTTCTGTCCTGCCATCCTGACTTCTGTTCTTCTGCCTGTCCGTCCGTCCTTCCTTTTGTCCATCCATCCTTCCATCTTACCACCATTCATTCCATCTTTTTGTCTTCCATTCATCCTTCTTTTTTTCTGTCCTTTCATCCATCTGTCCATACTTCTTTCCTGCCTTCCTTCTGTGTGTCCTTCTCTCCTGCCATCTTTCCATTCATCATCTTTCTTTGCGTCTTTCCATCTGTCATTCTTTCCATCTATCCATCAGGCTTCCCTTCCTTCCCTTCCCTTCCTCCCTTCTCCCTCCCTCCTTCCCCTTCTCCCTCCCTCCCTCCTTCCCTTCTTTCTCTGCCC
>VYZW01022275.1:0-17069 GCA_013401315.1 Balaeniceps rex
TCACTAACAAAAAGATTATTTTGACATCATTGCTTTCAGCTTCTCAGTATTCATGTGGGATACCTACCTTTGTAAGACAGTGTTTCCCACCTTCCTGGGGAAGTTATTAAACTTTTCTCAGATTGTATCAGTAAACCCCTGTGCGGGTACGTATGTATATGCATAGATGCACATAAGTACAAGCCATACATACAGGCAGGGAAGTTGAGGTTCCTTAACGAATAAGGCAGATGTTGAAAGCAACATGTCCCCCAAACTTTCAAAACTGATGGTGTCGTAGGTAGTAAACCTTTCCCCACTATTTCATATATTTACTTCTAAAAGGCAAGAGCTGACTGAGTGAAGGCATTTAGCAGATCTGTAGAAAACACAGCTGGATTTATCTTGTCTGAAAGACTGGTCTGTACCCTGCTTTTAAGAAATGTGGACCAACTGGTTATCTACATAGTATCCTACCAATTCATACACTCATGTATGAATACTCTCTCATACATTTATAAAGGAAGTAATACATTCTCATGTAGAAATACCTGAAATTTCAGTTAGTCTCTAGAATACTCTTATTTTATTGGTATACTGGATCTTAATCACATACAGTAAGTACATCAATGAGTAAAGGGAAAACAGAAGTAATCTGGTATCAAACTCTCAGTGTTATCACCTGATAGAAGAGTTGGTTTGTTGTACCTTTAGCAACAGTAGTAACACACTGATAGTTTAAACCCACTGCGGGAGAAGTGCCATAAGCTGGAGGATCTGCTTATAAAGGCACGACTTACAAAAAACCAGAATCTGCCTACAAAACAGAAAACATAGAAAATAGGGCTGTAAGCTCTTGAAGAGGTCAAGGCATGATTCTTTTGTATACATATGCTTAAAATACAAACTTACGATCATCTAAACATCTAAATTTAAGCAGAGCCTCACTCATAACTCAAAGGGAAACTCCCCAAACTATGCACAGGACACTACCAAAGAAATGGCTGTTCTCTTTAGCTGGGCACTTGCATTTTCATATTAAAAGGCAAAGTGTTCTTTTTTTTTTTTTTTTTTTTTAAACAGCAGTTAAGTATTCAAAAAAGGATACTGAGATACATGACTAGAAGTATCTGACAGGCTCAGGACATCTAGCAGTATGATGACAAGCACTTTTATAAAAAACGATCTACAAATACATATTCTGTCTTTCAAACCGTACTACTAGTGGAGCCAAATGGAGACACTTTCACTACTGGTTCTCATAAACAAGTGACTGAATTCTTTAACCTTAATAATTGAATCTAAAGTTAATATGGAAAATTGTGGGCAAAGATCAGACAGAGGAATTATCCTCTTATGAAAAAGATCACTAAAGCAAGACTAGAAATAGCACAACAAGCCTTTATTATTGCTTTTTGAGCAAATACAGAGATTTATCTTGTACTGCTATAGTACCCTCAGCAGCTTCATTGTCAGGTCCCATTTTCTGCTTCCTCCATTCTCCCCTTCTCCTGATTCAAAACCATCCCTTTAACACATCATTCCTAATTAGATGATTAGTGCTTGGAAGGGCAGGAGATAAGTCATTTGCATAATTTAATCATAAAAAGAAGTTAAAGATACAGATTTTGCTGTTCGTTTGTACAATTATCTTCACCGGCCTGGGGGGCTGAGATATTAATGTGATTAAACAGTATTTCTGCAAACAGGCAACTGTGTGTCCTCTATTAAAGCAGAGCTGGAGGCAAATGAAAAATTAATTTTAGAAGACAATCAATTTTATTCTACATGACTGTAATAAATAACAGCCCATCTGCAGACAAGTCATTAGGCCCTGGGAGGCTACATGTGTCACAAAGTCTAAATGACATACAAGGCCGAGTTTTCCACCAAAACTAGAACGAGTAATAAATAGTCCAGCAACTGCCATTCCCATTCAGAAAGTGTATAGGATTTCCCAGAAAAATCAGGTGCATGTGTAAAGTACTAAACACTGATGACAATTTAAGCTTGTACAGTATTCAGAAATACAGGTACTTGGTGGTTTCACCTTCATCATGTTTTCAGTCTCAGCTTGAGAAAGGTTAAAGTTTTTCCACCTATATTAGTGAATACCAGTAATGAACAATCCCTTGTATTTTGTGGGACTGCTACTGCTTTGAAACACAGAATCAATAGGCCTTGAACAGAACTAAAGTTTCTTAGATACTGTTTTTCCCAATACTCTGCTGAAATAATTTTCAATTGAACAGTTATAAAATAACAAACTGATTTTAACATGTGCAAGAACTTGAATCAATAGCTACAAAAAAAATCAAGACTTTCCTGAATTCTGCCTGCAATAAATCAAGAGTTGACTAAATAGCCAGGATGCTAACTACGATACTGTGAACTTTATGAAACGTACATGCTTATTAAGTACATAGTAATTATCAGTTTCCTACTTTTTAAACTGTTAAGGTGCATAATATTTTTTTCCACTACTCTTTACATGCAGTCACCTCCACTTAGAATACTAAATCCCCCTCCCTTGATTAAAAATAACCAAGATTGCGCATAACCACATTTCACATATTTGAGACTAAGTAAGGATTTCTGACTATCAGCAACATACAACATATGCACAGTAACAAGTTTATAGCATTCCCTCTACAGAAAATATTTTCTATTTATCACCACTGGTAAACACTTTCCACAATGGGAAAAGAGAAAATTCCTACACAAGCTTGCACAAACACCCTGTAATCCCCTATTCTTGGCAAGAGTTTACCAGGCAATGCAAGCATACATTTATTGACTCTTACTACTTCTAGCCTATGTAGTGCCTTTCATCAGAAGAATTCAAATACACAGAGATTCTTTACCTGAATGTTTTGGGGTTCCACTATGTACTTTCTCTATGTTTATTTTTTATATGAGTATATGGATTTAAGAGAGTAATTAAAATCTATCCAAATATGAGATTAGCTAAATATGTAGGGATACAACTGATTTCTCAAGGATCCTTTCATTATTCTACTTCTGAATTTGCACAAAATGTTTCCAGGTGTGGACCACAGTGACTTACAGATTAGTTCATGGATATGCATTTAGATTTGATTGCTTTCTGTGTTCCTGATCCAAAACCACTGAAATCAATTGAAAGACTCTGGTTCTGCAATGGTTCCATTGCAGAATTTCATCTGCAATGAGGTCAAAAGGACAAAGCAATCTCCTCCTTCACATGAGATCCAAAGCCTTCATGTTCATTCAGTCTCCTCTATAGTGTTGCATAGAAAGCTTATAGCCAAATATTAACACATTCTTTGAGTTATTAACACTTAAAATACCTTCAGTGTCAAATCTCCCGTACTTTTTTCTTTCTATACCATGACTCAGTTGGGTCAGTTTCTGCCCACCACTGACTATTTATCTTTTAAGACCCTCAACAGCATCACTCCAAGATACACAATGAATTGAACAGACTATCTGCTCCAAAAAAAGGGCAGTTGAAACCCATGCTTCGGAATAGGGCATTATGAAAAATCAACAGCAGAAAGAGGAAGTTCCCAATTTTGCCCACAGTCATATAAGAGAACTAAGCAATCATCCTAAGCACTTAAATAAAAATGTTCTTTGCCCACTTATTGTCTGTAGATTTGTTTACTATCACTCAAATTCTCATAGCGCTAGACATCAAAGGGGATTATTTTGGAAACAATGCGACATCAAACTACTTCATGTGCATAAGATGCTAAAAAAGAGCTCTTAATCAGAAAGCAGAAAAATGAATAGCAGCATCAAAAGCCCTCCAAACAAACAAACAAAAAAACTTCCCCCAAAATAGGTGTTTAGAGGTTTAAAAAAAAAGCTTACAAGGCTAGAGGATCTACCAAACCCCTATATCAAAATATGGTCAAGAATATCTTAAGGAACTTTTTAAACTTGAAAGACTTTTTTAGAACTTGAAAGACAACTCAATGACCATTCAACACAACAAGTGAAACCTGCAATTGTTGTCTACAACGGAATGCTATTTGTGTATTTAGTTATTGTGTTGTTATTGTCAATGACAGATCAATCTAGATGATGGGGGAAAGATGAGGCTGTGCAGCCACACAGCACCAAGTACCTGAAGGTGTCAAAGAGAAATTCCAGGGCAGCAGAGGATTTGGGAGGGGGAACGATAATCACAGAATAGGCACAGCAAGAAATTCTGCAATAAATTCAACATACTCTGTGTGCAGTGTACAGATCATCAGGTCTCTTGCAGCAATTCTAACATGCTCCAGTCATGTCAGCCTACTGCACACAACACATAGCAACTTCAACCTCTCTTGGACTCCCTTGCCTGACTGGGCAGGTGCTAAAGGACTGAATTGTTCAAGCACACTATCTGCAGTCCAGTCTGCCTAACACCCAGGATTCCCAGACAAACACACTGCATCCGCCAACTCAGCCTCCCTGTAAATCAATAACCAACTTCTATTAAGGGTTTACACTTTGTGAGACACAACTTCACTGTGAGCCAGCAGCAGGTGGGCATAAGATGTGGCGTTCTTTCGTCTTTCCTTTTTTTTCCCTGAGAAAGCAGATGGATGGAGCACCTATCACT
This sequence comes from Balaeniceps rex, assembly GCA_013401315.1. NCBI lineage: Eukaryota > Metazoa > Chordata > Aves > Pelecaniformes > Balaenicipitidae > Balaeniceps > Balaeniceps rex. Next base: position 4,574 of record VYZW01022275.1, read on the forward strand.
ACCTAACACTGGAAGGACAATAACCTACAAATAATCACATCTCCTTCTGAAATCATCCACCCGTCTCGGAGAACTGAGAGGCACTGGGAGGATAGCTACATTCACATACCTTTTTTAACATGCAGGTAGAGGATAACCAGTATAAGCAAGGTTCCTACTTTTGTTTGGCTGACAAACATTAGAAAACGAGTTACACAGAAACAGACAAACTTGCTGTAGGTTAGGAGAAGCCAATGCAACAAGACCTATCTAACTACACTTACAGATGCAAGATAAGAACTAACAAACAAACATTCAGACCCTAGTACAACACACTATTTAAATCAAATCCAGTGCTGGTAGAATAAGTCCCTAACCTAGCTGGCTTACATGCCAGACTTAGTAGCAGAGATGCTCAACCCTGCCAGGCATTTAGCTTTCTGTTAATGGCTAAGTTTGGAAAAAACAACAAAAATACAGAGTATATACTGTTTAAACTTCACATGAATGGATAAAAATAAAAAGAGTTCTTACAAAGAGTTTCTATCCGGATTGGAATACACCAGGGTAATAAGAACTCAGTCGCTCGGCTTATCTTCATTCAGAGAACATGAGTTCTTAAAATGTATTTAACCATCTACTGCCATACTCTGAACTACTCTACAACAGTCACTGCATTACTCACTAAAGATGTTTAAAATAAATATATCACAAATACTTTTTGTTTTGTTTCCACACTAACATGAATACAGATTCTCCTAGTATAATAAAGGGTTAAATTTTTCAGTCAGTAAAATTAAGAGCTAAAATCGTAAAGCTTTAAGGATGAATAACTAAAAAGATGGAACAGTTTATTAGAGGACTGCTGGTTGGGGGGGACAGTAAAATTTTGAAGAAAGCATATCAAAAAAGGCAAGATAAGTGAACGATCAAAAACCCCTCTAGCTTAACACGCAAGAGAAAAGTATTTCATGAAATAGCAAAACAGAAACTTTCTCCAGTTCCAGCCAGAGGAAACAGATTTGTCTGAACCAAAAATCAGTTGTGCAAGAAGGCAATATATAAAAATGGAGCAGAAAGAAGTGACAGTGATTATGGTTCTGATCTGAGACAAGAAATCTTAGTTCTAGTGTGTGATAGCAGGATCAATTAACCTTCGTAAGCATTTCTGCCTGTGAGAGAGAGCAAGGTTTGCAGTGTGTTACAGCAATCATTCTGGCCAAACCTTTTCTGAGGGCTCCTTCTGAGACACACCGCGGATGCAAAAGCTGAGAGCAATGCATCACCCCTTCCACGCAGGGACAGCCCAGAGTCAGAGTGCAGCACGCTGCCGTGCCACACACACGTGTAACGCAGCGGGGAAGCAAAAGGTACGGCATATTTAGCAAGTCTCATGACGAGAGCACGAAGTGCACCAACAGATCACTTAGTTATGTATCTTAGTTCTCTGCAACAGTCAGAACAACCTTGTAAGCAGGTAAAAATTATTTCTTAATGATGAGACACTCAAGGTATTTTGAGAAGTCACCTATCAATACGTGAAGTCCCATATAAAAAACACCAAATAAAGCCTTACAAGCCTACAAAAACACTCCACAGACCTACAAACACATATTTCAATAACAAGCTCATGCAACAGAGAAAACACTATGCTGAGCTCATTACCTTAGGTCCTGTTTCAGTATTCGTCTTCTGACGTTTTCTGACTGCCAGCACTTCACTACCTTGTTTTCTCGGGGTTTTTTGTTGGTGGTTTTTGGTTTGGTTTTGTTTGTCTGTTTTAAACATGTATTTTAAGTCTCATTGGAAAGACTGGACATTTTTCCTACTTCTATTTTTCAGTATTATCTCAGAATCTTTTTAGAAAATTGCCCTCCTTCAGCACACAACAACGTTTAAAAGTGTGAGGACAAGAAGAGGCAGCTCCAGAGACCTGCAGCAGTGAAGCGAGGTGCCTTCAGCAACTTTGCAAAAAACAACAGGGATAATCAGAAAATGTCCGGTGTCTGTGAAATGTTAACTGTTATAAAAACAATCTTTTACATATCATGTAAAACTTGTACTAGGCAAAAACAACTGTTATGTGTGTAAGAAAAAGCATAATGCATAATATTTTAAGTATACTGATTAGAAGTTCTAAAGGAAACTCAAAATATTTTTTCTTTAAACTAGCTTGATCTTCTTAATTAGCAATTCTTAAATTACTGTAACATACAAGTAACTAAATCCCCCTACTGGCACAATGTCTGTGCTAAGAGCTTTCTTACAGCCACCTTTTTCTTTTTTTTAAATTACAAATATACTCCTTCTTGGCTAGCGGTGGGGAATAAGACAAGTCAGCTCATCAGCACACACATACAGGATTTCAGGAAATCATTTCTGAGACAGCACAACCTGAGTATGATACAGTTGCTTCATAGAGGGTTACAACTCACACACTGCTCCGGTAAGGACAGACACAATGGCAGAAGATCCGTATTTGCCTGCTTGAGTGACTTGTCGGTGGGGCAGAGACCACATCTGTGGCTAGCCCTGACCTCTATTCACAGCCTCAACAACTCCCACATAATCCAGTCATTCCAATGAATGCCAATAAAACCTTTCTTCCATAGCACAGTTATTTCTATTCAGTAAATTGTCTGCCCAGAGAGGCTGAGAGTTTCCATCCTTGGAAATACTCAAAATCCAACTGGACACAGTTCTGGACAACCAGCTCTAGCTGACCCTGCTTAGACAGAGGAGTTGGACTAGATGATCTCAAGAGGACCCTGCCGACCTCAACAATTCTGTAATTCTGCAAAACACGTTAGATTTGGAACTCTGTACACATACAGTGTAAAATAATTTTGATTAACTTTTAAAATAAAGTGTTCTGGTTTAATTCCACTGTCCTTGCAGGTTTGGAAACAGGAGACAAAAATGACTCAATGTTCTCTTGACTGAAAGTACCATGAGGGCATCGCAAGGTAAAAGTTCTCTTGCCACAGACTGGACAGAAATAAAATTACATGCTGAGAATGTTACTCACATGGCTATGAGAAGTATCAAAAAAATTAAAGACTTTCAGTAAGGACACCAAGATAGTTCATATAACCACGTAAGTTAATTTAGGAAATTTAGTTCGTGTCCATAGCAAATGCAATTCAAACTAAACTTCTGGATTATTCCAAAGCCTGTCTCTTTATAAATATGTATGCAAAATTTTCCAAAAATCAAAGGTGATTTCCATGGTTTGGGAGAGAGGCTTTAGAATAATCCAGAAAGGTAGATTAAACTGCATTTTTTATGTGTTTGTGTGTGTATATATATTACATCAATCAATATGCGTATGTATATTGATTACATAAATCCCATATTAAATCTAACTTCCACTTTTACTTACAGGGTATCTGAAATGTGTTATCTGATAGAATATGAAAACTGTGATCACGGGAACCTATGGCTGGGAACAACAGTGAGGAAGACTAATAACAGTGAGTGCAAAACGATGTGGAAAATAGTATTGAGATTCTTTCAACTAAAAGTCAGAACTACCTCTGTTCAAAATACTATTAGGACTTAAAGGGGTTCATCCTACCAGAGGGGGGGGGGGGAACAAAACACACACGCACACACCACATAGAGGTGGCATTCAAAAGAGTAAGCACAACCTTCTGGCACGAAGAACATTTCTGCTTCTTAGCACAGGAAACCCTTAACTGTCTTACAAGCTGGTGAGATGTATCAGGTTGAGTCTTGAATAGAATAACTGAAAGGAAAGTGCACTGATGATGCAAAACATGACATATTTCAGTACATTCTAGTCATAAACAGACTAGACTGCACACACTTTTAGACCAAATAAAAGAGATAACATCTTGATTCTAAAAATATACTTTTCACCCAAAGCCCCCAAAGTAATTTTTCATTTGTTTTTCCCTATTTAACCATCAGGTATTCAAGCAAAATAATCTATTTTATAGAAGGAGCGCAATCAAAAAAAATCCAAAACCATTACAGGAGATGACCTCAAAATTCTAGGTCTACCGCTACACTTTGTGTCACACACAACTACAGCTAGTGTTGAGGGCAACTGAACTTGTGAACTGAAGCAGAAAAAGATTTCATAATATTTAAGATTTTCACCCGACTCACTGATACAATACACTGCAGAAGCTACCTAGCTCAAGAGGGACAGAAAAGTAGTTGAACTGCTGGGAAAAATCTGAAGGAATGTATATTAAGGATCTTTTCAATACTTACATTTCTATTGTATATTATAAAATACATTTCATCGCAATACTTTGGTGTCTATGTGCCAAATCCTTAACTAATATGTCACTAGAAACCTTCAATTAATGACAATATTAATGGAGCTTTATGCAGCATAGATAATAGAACACATGCATAATATAGCTAGATACCTCAGGTTTTACACGTTACTAGTAAGCCCATTAATAAAGAATAATCCAATAAAAGCACTGTTTGTGATAGCAATACCATACTTTTTAGTATAAGTAAAAAGAGTCTCCCTCCTAAATAACTACTAAATGCTTCGGGTTCTAACATATTGCTGCAAGCTATAATGGTTATAACTGTTAATCCAATACACCTTTTATACAAACCCATAAACACACGAGTGGAAAAATAGCACAGATGTTCATCTCTAATGCAATTTCCATTCAATTTCCTAAGTGCAGTCCCTGTGTGCAAACTAGCTTAACGTTATGTTTAGCTTGCAAATTCTTTTAATAAATAATGAATGCAATAAAACTGGTAGATCAATGGCAAGCTGAGAAATCATAAAAAAAGCCTTTTGTGCTCATGCTGTTGCCGATTTCAAACTTTAATCCAGCGACAGATCAATACTACTTTTTCTTTTTAACCCATCACATAAATAGCAGATAGACTAGATGTAGGTTAAATGCTGTTACCAGGTATCAGTTTCCAGAAACTTGATAAGATCAGACACAACTGCAATCGAATATTTTATACCTTAACGTATACACAACAATATACACTGCTAAACATCACACTTTAAGGCACTGTACAGTAATAAAGCGAGCACTATTCATTTGTTTTGGTTCTTACTTTTTGGGGAAGTGGTATTTGTAACGGAGTCAAGAAAGGCTCTGACACGATATATTTTAATGAGCAAAATGGGCTTAGCAGGTCAAGATGTACTGACAAGGAAATATAATCTCCCCACACTTGCTGGCGACAATAAACTTCATACGCGCACACAAAACAACAACATAGCTGTGCTACCAAAAAGAAAGGAAAGCAAACAAATTTATGTTTTACATGATTTGGATATTGGAACCTTCTGGGGAAGGTATCAAAGTACAGTGGTTAATAGGTACCGGTGTTTCTTACAGGTTGTAGAACAGGAGGAGAGGAGAAACGCTATTACTAAGTCACTTTGGATAACCATGCTTTACCAAGAGGGAACAAAGATCAAAAGCGTATAGCCCCAAGGGACAGTTCTAATATCAAGCAGGATAAATCTAAATCCCTAAGAATCATTACTAACTAATGTACTTGTGCTTAATTGTAACATACAAAAATCATGCCTTAGCTTGCTTACACCAAAGAACACATCACAGACGGTAGTAACTCTAAAGTATCCTCATTATGTTTGTTTTTGCTATTAGTATTGTTTACGTAAATAATCATTAAAATGCTGCATTTCCATACACCTACAGGGTTTTATGACACTGATAATCACATGAAGAAATTATGAAAGAAAATAGATGGGAACTTTCTAGGTATTTTAAAGTAAGGATTTGGATAATTTTGTTCGTAACTTCAGAAAATCCAAAATGACCATTTCTGGAACAGGCAGAGAAAAGATTAAAGATCCTACATTCAACAAGAACAAGATCAGACCCAAAAATGTAGTGCCTGTTTGAAAGCCCCACATACATGTAATTCTTTCAAATGCAGGTTTTAAGCAAAGGTCCCACCTTCGACAAGAAGGGTTCAGATCCTAGAAATATTTCTAAGTTCTTTGCCCTTGTTCTGGCAAACTTCCGCTGGCATGAAAGGTGGGTTCACCTCAGCAAAGTCAAAACAGGGACTTCACAGCCCAGATTTCAACACCTTTTTAATATTGATACTTAGAAACAGCTCTTACACAATGTGAATTCCAGCCTGTAAGCAATGAAATAAACAAGCTATCATTCTTTAAAGCCTCTCAGAATGCTCATTTTAAATGTCTTCTGCAAAATTACCAAGGTAGGTAGACACTAGTTTCTCACTCTAAGGCCACGGCCAGACAACAAAACGTGATTTTCTAATTCAGTGATCTTTGCTGTGCTCCTGAGTTCTACTCGAGTTGATTTTCACCTGCCTTTAAAACAAATGCACACACACAAACAGAGGCTGCGTGTCCAACCGTAGCCCCAGTGTGAGAATAATTTCCCATCTACAGAGCTGGTCACTTCTGGAAGCTTTCTAAGTATAATGCTATTGCCACACATTGATATATCGGTGAAAGAAAGGCAAATATAACAATACTAAAGCTTAAACTCATTTGAATAAACTGTGAATTTCTATTACATATATTGTTTCCTTTATCAAATTGGAACTACTGGAGCAAGAATACCAAGAATGCCAACATAAATCTAGATCTGTTACAGCCAGTTTCTCCAATTTATTCTCAGAAGCTTTAATGACAAAAAGTCAAAGTTCTTCTGTTTGGGGGAGAGATTAGGGAAAGGAACATTTGTGATCATTTTTAACGTTAAAATAAACCGCCATAGAGAAAGAGATCAGGTCTAACAAAACGATTGAAGCAAATCACACAATACTACTTTATCTTCTAAAGAAAAACAAGGAAGACCACAAGTGGTTTAATAAAGACTAAAGAATAAAAGCCAATAAAAACTGTGCGTAGCCTACTTGGGAAATAGATCTTCATTATTCATGGCAGAGTACTTTACACTTTGTGCAATCTTTTCCAGAATTTAAAACCGTTCCACAAAGACACATTCCAACCTCTTTTATGATTTGCGTTCCACAGGTTCTGCTCCAAGATAATGGATACCAGACTATACAGATCAGCAATTAACGGTGATCGACAACTTTTCTAACATATCTGGCACTAAATGGTAAGTAGTAACAGAAACATAATAAAGAAGTTTTCCTATTTTAAATCTAACAGATGTTGAATCCAGACACACGTAACTTTAAAAGAAAATTATTAGTAAGAATTTAAAAAAAAAAAAAAGAAAAAAGAAGATAAAGCCTTACTTCAGCCTGTAATCAATTTGGACACAATGATATTCTATTTATAGCAACACTTTTAACATGTTCCAGTCTTATATTATTTATTCGGATCATTCCTATTACAATGAAATATTAATGTTGAGAAAGTGGTTACTCTATTAAGGAGCTATCCCTATGTTTAGATTTTAATATTGATCTCCACTGTTTTGGAATAATTAATCATTCTGTATGAAACTGTATTTATCTGACTTTGTATTGTAATATGATCAGAAGTTTAGCATCTTCCCCACAATGATGCCATGATTAAATTTATATTTTGACCTATTCCTAAAGGCAATTTAGTTATTCCAACAAAAGGGGGAAAAGGGGATACCGCCACTTTAAAAGCTTCAATCTCTTTGACATTGCTGGCAGTGTATGGGAACATTAATGCATCTGTCATGATAACAAGCTAAGAATAACATCTAGACATCAAACCGAGCAGAGAATCCATCTGAAGTGATTCATTCAGATCTGTCTCATTGATTTATTAAACACAGGGCAACATCTGCAGCCTCACAGAGCCGCTTGGCAAAATTAATGCAAGATCAATTCAAATGGAAAAAAGTGCAAAAGAGATAAATCAAAACACAATTTGCATGCAGTTCCACAATCAGGCTTATTGGGTGCAAATGCTCAATTTCCCTCCCAAAGCAAATGAGTTTAAATGTTGTTTTATCTTTGTAGAATTGTGTGATTTGAAGTGACAGTGAAGAGTTCTGCAGGTTGAAATGGTGAAAAGAAAAAAAAGGAGAAGAAATGCTTGCAAAGACCTTTTGAATATGCAACAAGAATATCATTAATACCTAATTGTTTAGCTTTTTTGTCTTTGCTACAAAAACACAGTATTTTTCAGTTGTAGAAGTCTCAGTAGAAAATTACATATGTATTATGCATATACACATGCAGGAAACATACAAATACTCCATTTTGGAGGAAAAGCATGTTACACTTCAAATGGGGAGCTCTATTGCTATGAAAAAATAAGGGAATTTTAATCAATGCTTCTCCAGATTATATATGCTTCTGATGAAAATATTAAAGTTTTAATAGTTTTGAACAAAGCATAGACTTTCAAGATGTCCAAAAAGAAAGAGGGGTTTTTCCAGAAGTATAATTAATCTGCTCAGAAAGTGGAAAAATTCCTCTCTGCATCTCTAGCAGAATCCACTATGCTAGTGATCTCTCTCGAGAACGTTTCAAGTGAGTCTCCTCTCCACGGAAGAAAAGGGAACTGAGAAATTCGTCATTGTTTTTATTTTAACATGCTACCTCCTCCAAAATTCACAAGTTTGGCCAAGTTAGAAGGCATACTAAATATTTACTTAGTCAAAGAAGTTTATATAATCAGATGTCCACATTTAAAATCAATATACAAGGAAGTCATGTGCAGTGCTACATGACTGGATTGCTTTAATTATAATCTTGACATCATTCTCCTAATAAAAGACAGACTATTGCTGACTATAGGGTAGCTTTTAATAGACAACATGACTAGACCCTCATTATCTCATAAAATAAGATGTCTGCATTTACTGCTTTAATTCATTTCTAAAGCCTTTTATTGTTTGTGAATAGCCAACGTAATACAAAATATTAGCTTAACCGGATACCTTAAATCATAAAAAATAAGCCATGTACTGAAACGCTGTTTTCTGGGAAGTATTCTTACTATTCACTGAATAATCCAGACCAACACTATACTTTTTCAGTAGCCAACAGCATCCATCAAATACAGAAACCCTGTAGAACAGGTTACGATCATACTACTATAATCCTAATTTTAAGGATTGATGTATTTACCATCATAAAAATGTTCTCACTACAGTTTTGAATTTCATTTTTAAATAAAACTTCATTATAGTTTTCTACTTCAAGTAAACGTTATGCTTTACTACTAAAATTAAGCATGTGTCCATAATTTAAGTAATCTTCTATGGTTTGGCAAATTAGTAACTAAATTTTGTAAATATGTTGTACTCACTATTCACTTGAAGATGCTACCTGTAATGAAATGAACGGTTAGTTTCATTTTACAAACCTTTCTTCCAAATAAGATTACATGATGATGGCTAACAACAATCGAAGTTAGGAACATTTTGTTTACACGTGAATGAAAATTATACATGTATTGTTTAAAAAAAACCGCAAAGGTCAAAGATGCTAGATATAGGTAACTAGTGTTACATACGCAGAACATAAACATTCAAAAAACTTTCGCTTACGGGTATATTTCTTTGCAGGTCTTATGAGCTCTGTAGACAAGCTCAACTAAAAAAAACGCAAAAGAATAAGCAGAAGTAGACGTTCTATTTTTTCCAATTATATGTAATTGATGGTTCGCATTCCAGTTAAAAAAAATAATGAAAAGTGTATACTAACATAAGAGATGTTGACTTTTAAAGTCAACTAACGCTGAAAACAATGATAGCCAGCATTTCTTATTGCTTTTTCTGGCAGCTCTTGAGTTCAATGCAGTATTGCTACAGTATTCAAATATATATATGTCTCTGTAAATTAAAAAAATATATACTTCAAAAGCAACACACAATATTCCAAAGTTGAAAGTAATGCTTGAGTCATGCAGTGGAACAATACATATCAAAGGGTTTGCTTCTAAAAGATCACATTTTTTCAAGACTTTACTTCCCAGGTACAGTACCTAAATACTATATGTATAGCTGGAACAGTTCTACCGTGTTTCATTTGTTTGGTACCATGCACTGCAGTGGTTCCCAGGTCACTTCACAGAAAACAAAAACTAGATCACTCATGTATTTAGCTATTTTTATCCAACATTCTCTCCCATTAAGCATGGGCTGTTCAAGGGAAAAAAAAATATGTAAATAAAATGACATATTAAGCATTCAATTAGCATGATGCAATACAATTAACATTGTTAAGTTACAATACTTGAGAAAAGTTTCATATGTGCTGGTAACACTTATCATGCATTATACCTGAAACCCTGAATGCAAAATACATTGGTATCAGCAGGTTATTCGAACCAGTGGCATTTGTGCGATGTTTCAATAAATGAGAAACACTTAGGAAAGGTAAGGGGATCTGCTATTCCTGAACAGGTAAAAATACATAGTCTTTTCATAACTAGGCAGGGAGAGCTTGTGCGTACACACATGTTGAATGTACTTTCAGAGCTGAGAGCTTTGACTCCATTCAGATGTGTTTCTACCCTATTCAATCCCCCCTCAACAGTGCTCTTGCCATATCTTCAGCCTTGGACCAGGTCTTCATTCCACTGACTGCTCCTTTCGGACCCTCTTGGAGCATCGCTCAGCTCCTCACTTACAGCTCCCCTGGCCTCCCTTCTCAGCTGCTCCTTGCATTACTTATTCCCTCATGCTATCATGGCCATAAGTCTTTGCCAAAGGAAAAAAAAAAAAAGTCACGAAATACAAGTTTTAAACATTTAACACTTCAGCATTTCTTGATCTTAAATCACTGGTTGTTAAGAGGGCAGAAATCATCAGATTGCATCTAAAGGCTGTTATCGTCAAATCAGATCCCGCACTTCCCTAAGGAAAAACTTTGGCACAGTCACAGAAATTAAAGATATGTATTTCTTTAACAGTCAACTTCCATGCTAATCAAGTTTCAGAAACATTTCAGAGAAGCATTTACATGTTAAATGTGTCCCTTAGTAATCTTACATTAATTTTATTCAAATACATTAGTCTCAGACCTTACTTATAACACCATCATTTTAATAAGGCAGCAGTTGTGATGTCACAGAAGTGCATGACATGGAAATAAACAGGCAGCGGGAGAAGGCGCTACAGAAACGGAACACGAGCAAGAGAAAAAGCACATACTTCAAATAAACATATCTAGGAATTGAATGCAAGCATCTCTAAAATGTCACCTTTAACATAAAATAATTTTAAAGAAAACAGGTACTGCTGTTCAAGAATGGACCGTCCGGTCTGCTCCTGCTTAAGCTCACAGCAGCGAGAACAGGATCAGGCCCCCAATTAGCGCGTACTTAAGGTGCTCCTCAAAAAAAAAAAGCCTTCCACCCAACACGTTCAGTGCTAAGCAGTTAGAAATAGCGACTCAAAAAACAAAGTTAAGAAATATTTGCATGCTGCAAGCCAGATATCGCACTCAAAGCGCTCTGAAACTACCACTATGAAGAAAGTTTCCTGCCAGACAGCAAGCAGGAGCACGCTGAAATGCAAGTGTTTCTGAAGAGGTATCTCACGAACTACTAAACTAGGAAACGCCATCTCCAAGCACCCTGTCTTACATCCTACCCCACTGCACTATGTATTTCTATTAAGCCCCGAGAGGGTTTTTGTGTGTATTGGATCATTATCATTTCTAAAGGCAGCAGCTATGAGGTCACAAACAAGGATTATAACCCGAAGTATGAAGGACCCAGCAGGGATCCCCCAGCAATACAACCCGCTCTGGGCTTAGCGATTTAAGCACGACGGGGCAGGGGCTACGGCCACACCAGACCTCTTGATTGCATGACGTAAAATTATTCCGGAACGACACCGAGCAACAGTTTGCCGGTGCGACGCCAGCCTCCCCCGCCGGCCGGCCGGCCGGCAGCCGGCTGCACGCCGCAGCCCGCGCTCACCCTCCAGGCAGCGAGGAATCCTGAGGAGAACCGAAAGTTTCAGCGGAAGAAAAATAACGCAGAAAACTTCGGGGGTTGGGTTGGTTTGTTTTTTTTTTTTTCTTTTTAGGAGCGTATACGGGAACCACCAGCTTTCCTGGCTAGGGGAAAAGTTTGAAGACCGGCGCGCGGAATCGCCCCGCTGCTCGGCGGTCCCGGCCAGCTCAAGGGCTGGAGGAACCCTGGAAAGTTTTCCATGTCGGCACCGCCGCGGTGCTCGCCTCCCCCACCGGCACCACCGCACCTCGGCCCCCGCTCCCCCGGCAGCGCCCGGGCCGAGCCCGGCCCAGGGCTCCCCCGTGCAGCGCGCCCCCCCCGCCCGCACACACACGGCGGGGCCCGCGGGGNAGTTTTGCGGCTCACCTCGCGTTGGTGCAGTCGTTGTACAAAGTTTCGAAGTCCTTCCTGGTGATGAGCTTGCAGCGGTTGACGCCGGGCTGGATGGCCCCCAGCCCCCGCAGGATGCGGACCTGCTCCACCGTGCACACCACGGGCGATATATCCAGCCGCTTCAGCTTGGTGTAGACCGTGTGCAGCCCTCCCACCAGGTGCTTGAGGAAGAGATCAAAGACCTGCGGCAGGCAGATCAGCTCCTGCCCCTCCACGAGGAACGAGGCTACCTTC